>JACCIC010000059.1:127500-207500 GCA_018907035.1 Sycobia sp. Sy_11 | reverse complement strand
TGCTTGTACACAGAAAATTATAGATCAGCTTCCACTCTCCGTTTGACTTTTATTATCAATCACGTCAATACAAGATATAATATGATACCACTATCCCCCCTCTCACTCTCTCGTCATATATATATATATAATATGCTGTGTACGGGAAATCATTAAAAATCTAACTCACCGGTATAATTGCTAGTTTATTAAAGCAGGTGTTCCGTATAATAAACCCCAGCAATCTTTATTATGAATGATTTTATAGCGCCCGTATATCTATATATATATAAGTGCACACCAATGCTTATTTGGTGAAACGTAAACAAGTTATGTAAATATTTTATAAATATCCTTTCGCGAATAAAGCGATACATAAATATGTGTGTGAACGTGTTTATTATTATTGTTATTATTATTATTGATCCTCGTTAATTCATAATTAAATATTTTGTTTTGCGCGTAATT
Organism: Sycobia sp. Sy_11; assembly: GCA_018907035.1. Lineage (NCBI taxonomy): Eukaryota > Metazoa > Arthropoda > Insecta > Hymenoptera > Epichrysomallidae > Sycobia > Sycobia sp. Sy_11. The sequence goes on along the minus strand of JACCIC010000059.1, from coordinate 207,053 downwards.
GTTTTCATTATTATTGAGGGGAAGGCCTCTTCGCTTCCTGTTTCGCAGCCAATGTAAAGTTAAATTAATTGATTACTTAAAGATTCGTGCGTCTGCAAAACAACATAAGAAAGAACTCGCGAGATGCGTAATGTGGAACAGTTTATTATACAAACGACGCAGCTGCGCGCGAATTATTATAGAAGAGCTGAATAAAGAGAAGTTGCTAATATGTGATGCACGAACCACGGCTTGTATATACATATAGATAAACATAGGTGAAAAGAGTACTAAATTCTATTACTACATATGCTTTCTTCGATCGAAGGACAACGACGAGGAGCTTATATATATAATCTAATGGTTAAGTATAGTTTTATTTACGATCGTAGATATATATGGCTAATATATGCGACAAAAAAACGGAGACAGAATCGAAAGACCGCGTCAAGAACGGGATAAAGTTCATAAATTACGAACAATATAGGCGTACGGGTTAAATGTGAAATGCGGGCTTAATAGATCTCCCTCTCCTCTCCCATCTCTCGTTCTCGACTCCCATCTCACTTCCTCGACCCGCTGATCGTCGCTTGCACAAGAGCTGGTCGGTATACAAAATTATTGCACGGGGTTAATGCAGGCGCAGCGTTACAAAATAAATTAGATATAATATATATATATATATATATATATATATATATGTATATATATATAATATTGTAGTAATAATGCGGACATATAATAAATAATGAATCGATCAAGCACGTTCGATTGCCATGGAATTTTTCAGTTATACCACCAATGAATGATATGCATGGGAGTACTATGCACACTTCGCCAAAACTGCATAAATCATTTTACCTTTTCGACCTCGATATAGTATAACATCTTAATATACCTTGGTATACTTTAATATTCGATCCTCTTTCGGTCCAAGACTAATTAGATTAACGTCTCAAAAGTAGGCATGTGTATATAAATGTGTGTGTGCGCGCGCGCGCGTGTGTCGTGTGTGTGTGTGTGTGTGTGTGTGTGTGTGTGTGTGTGTGTGTGTGTGTGTGACACTAATAATATACGTATGAGCATTACGATACATATGTATATATAACGAGGAAATGCGTGCCGATATGTTTTCTCATTTTTTGTTGTTGCATTTTCATTTCTTGTCCAGAACGCGCGATATCAGTCCCGGCCTCGCGTCGTCGACAGCGAAAAAAATCGTCGCGACTAGCCGTAAATTATCTTTATATAGCCGAAATCGACCCCGGTACCGTTATGCGATTTTATTGCCGCAATTACGTCGGGTAATGCACCCGTATACAGCGAACGAAAAAAAAAAACAGAGAAAGTAAGAAAATAAAAAATATCTCCATACTAATTATTATTTTTTAAACATTTAGTACTATCGTAAAAACCCTTTGACGTTTCGGAGCGGGTAATAAGTACAACTCTCTGTGTATGTATATGCACGTGTACGCGCGCACACACACACACACCTAGAGAGAAAGAGAGAGAGAGAGAGAGAAACACACACAAAGCTCCGTTACTCGTCCGGTCACTCGCGCCAGTGAAAAATGACCGCGTCTTAAAGCGAGCAAAAGTTAGCTTGTATGTTAAAAAAAAAACGCAAGGAATATAAAGAATGAAAATAAAGCGGCGACGTATTAAAGTATATATTATATTATATAAGTATGGCCGAGGGAATGGCCAGGGCATTATAATAATTTAGTCGATGCAACGTTCGCCGAATGCGAGCGTCGTCAAAAACACAACTATATGGATATAGTACATTGATATCGCGAAAAAATCTTTATAATTAATGCAAAATTTTTATCGGTGTAAAAATATTGGCATTCGTAAAATAGGTGGATTTTATCTCTCTTTCTCTGTCTTAATTCTTCTTGATAAATATTAAAAACATTACTTATGGTCAAAATATTCTTTCAATTAACCAAAATTTTATATTAAAATGAACTATATACATAATTTCAATTTTTGTCTTTTTTGACCTACTTTAGAATTTTTTAGTTTTTACTTTTAGTTTTAGTTTTACTTGTATTTATTACGCGCACCTTGCACTATATCAATTTATATTTTAATTAGTTTCGTTAGTTACAGCTTAAATTTTTTAACTTAAATAACAATAGAATATCAATAAATGTACAGGTATGTATTAACAAAAAGAATACATGAAATCGTAATATATAAAAACCATTCTAGCTTAAATTTTGAATTATTAGAAAGAGAATATTTATTATTCAATATGTTAATATTATGAAGATTGCTTATACAACGGAATGGAATCTTTTGGTGGTCCAAGAGTCAAGAAAAGATTATCATATCCTGTTTCTTACAGCTGTCAATGACTATGCGATCTATTACCGTTATTCCACACCCAGTATATTTAGAAATGAGAAATTTTAAGAAGAGATTTTATTTTTGAATGTGGTAATTAATTTAATTTCTAAATGTCGCAATTATAGAATTGTACCTGATGAACAATACATGTATTACAGTTTTATTGCTTATACAAGTTTTATTGTTCTAAGTATATTTATAAAAGAGTCCACTGTTCATTCACCTTATATATATTGCATTACTTTGATCCCTCCCCCACTGTGTTTAAATCGGATTACATTAAAAAAGAAAACGAAAATACTCGGTGCACTGTCAGAGTAGACATAAACTATCAGATCGTAAGAATTCCGACGTTGACGTGCGTATATTATCTGCGAATGCGTGTGTGCGCACTGAAGACTTCTTTCATCGCGCGTAACACATGCAACTTAGACTTGTACCAGAATGCCGGGACATGCGTGGAAAAATTGAACAACTGGCTGAGATGCAAAGTACACTGAGACGCAAAAAAAGAATTCTTACGGGCATTCAACCGGATGTTCAGTACGCTTCAGATTTGGGGCATATGGAGGGTCAAGGAGTTTTCCATACACAGTTATTTATTGTTGGGTATATGAAATTTGCATATGCATTTAGTAACGTTGGGTATATGAAACTTACCATACCTGTACATCGTGCTCATAATGAAGCTCTTGTCGATTTGCGCGTATAAGCATTGCCTAACCTCGGTATAAACAATATTTGATCATACCGGGATCAGGAACAAATCTAATACGTAAGAAGAAGACATAAATTAGATTTTAGTATTTTTATCGGTGCTTAAGTATCTAAAGTTAAGCAGATTATGGAGCATAATTAATATTCAAGAAAATGACATTAAATTTGAAAACTCTAGAGACAAAAATATGTGGAAAATGGGGTAGGCCTTTCACACGTTCTTATAAGGAGAACAACTCGCATTCAAGGCATCAAGATTTGACAGTGCTCGCATGCCAGAGAAGCGGTGTGGTCCCAATCTCGCATCTTGTCTTGATTTTGATGAAAGGGTTCGTGTAGATCGACGGATCTATCAATGTTCCTCGTTGAAAAAGGGAATTATGAGGAAACGAATGTTTTTTTTTAAAGTATTTCGATCATCCGGTGCCTTTTCCAACGAGGAATGCGTTCAATACATATATTAGAAAATTTTCTAGATTACAGCCGCAGTCTTTGACAATAGATTTTATCTCATATGTCTGAGATAAATGGGAGTGGAAGCTGTTCTCAAAGAGGTAGACTAGATTCATGATCTACTCAATTCAAACGAATTTGTAACGCAACATACGAAATATTCATATAACATACATAAATGTCCTACAACCAAACACGTGCATATATAGTTTGAATTAATGAAGTTCAAACCGGAAAAAAATCCGGAGTTCGTCCTGTACAGTGTCGGGCTCGAATAATCATTGCGCAAGTAATCCATATTGAGCAGTTCGAAAATATTTACATATGTATATAATTTCTTCTCGATCAGTTTTCTGATATACGCGTATATATGCACTGGTGTTATACCATAATTCCATAACGGTTCTACAATGACGAGGAAAAAAGAGCGTTTTTCTTATGCTTTCTCTTATTATATACATACAAACACGCACACACATACATATTCTACTCATAGCAGGAAGAATTATAATGCGCAGAAGTAAGGAAATAATGCATCTTATAGACATTAGCGAATTATATAGAGCAAAGCGCGAGCCAGTGCTCCTTAATCTCTTCTATACAAAGCGAGTAGTAACAGTATACGGAATATCTAGTGCCAAATAACTGGATTCTGCGACTTTGCTTTTACCCCAGGTGCGCTCTGCGGCTTGATATTCGATACCGGTTACCAGAGGAAATCCCAACGAATAGTTTACTTTTTATATACTTAGCTTACTATACAATATATATATATATATATATATATATATATATATAAGGCAGCTAATCGGAACAATGCGACTTTAATTTCATATTATAAAAGCGTGTTTCTCGGCGGAATACATCGATATACATTCAAAAGCCCCATATACGGAATCTATATCGAATCCGCTGGTGGTGGTTTGGCCTGATATATAGTACATGAAATGAAACCGCTCAGTATTATTATTTTACGTTCTTACATTTAAACATTCTTTTTCAGAAACGTGTATATATATATATATATATATATATATATATATATATATATATATATATATATATATATTATACTTATTAAATGTGGACCTGCATTGGAAAAATAAACGTGCACTCGTCACTGAATTTGCGCTACGAAGTTTACAACAGTGACCGCGAGGAGTGAAAAATCGCCGTTTAATTCGTATAAAACCGTGGGGGGAGAAGGAGAGTGGGAATTAGTCTAACCAGGAGTAATGGTTAAGCAGGCACAATCGATGTTGTTTTGTGCGATAGATCGAACAAAAAATCCGACCGGACGAGACGATGTATCGTATACAATTTGAAAAAGGCCGACGGAGTACAGATTATTTATTTGTAATCGTAATTTTCGATCGACCGGTGGCGATCGGGCTGCTCGATGGAACAGTTAGTTTTTCTCCCGATGGATTTATTATAATATCCCTTGAACGCGTCGATCAGCAGCGGAAGCTGCTGGTGTCTTTAGACCTTCGATAATATATATCTTATACATATTTGTCAAACAGGTTTCGTAATAGATGCTCGTCAAGATAAATATCTTAATATAGTATTCGTATTATTCAACTTCTATTCAAACGGTCAATTTTATGTATACGCGCGCGCGCGCATATTGTGTATATATACACACACACACACACACGTATATACGTACATATATATTGTAAACTAGTTTGTGGATGCGCGAGCTGCATCGGATATTATATACATATATATACATATAGCTGCACGCACTTGACTTGAGCAACTTCTTTCAACTATGATGTAGCTGCACGATGTAGTTGTCCTTGCCAAATAATTGGTGTGCTCGAAAGCTCTCCTGCCCCCCCTCCAGTTCTTTGCCGCCTCCGTTGCAGCTCGTACATTTTCATCAAATCGCTGAATACGGCAAACCTCGCGACTGCGGTATATAGACGTATGACTTGCAGTAGGAGAAGGTGAGAGAGTAAGTGAGAGGGAGAGAGAGAGAGAGAGTAGAGAGATAGAGAGAGAGAGAGGAGAGAGAGAGAGAGAGAGAGAGAGAGAAGCGGACGCGCTACAACCGCCGTGAGCTCGCGCCGCGATGGCCTAGAAGATCCGGGGGAAACGGGATGAGAGGAAGGCGCGCCTTATTTTTCTCCGCGTTGTACTTATACACTTATACTGCTGATGCAGCAGCTCCGATTTTCTCCTGAACCGCGTTGAGAGAGAGAGAGAGAGAGAGAGAGAGAGAGAGAGAGGGGGGGGGCGAGAGAGGTATAGAAAATTCGTGGAAAAGTCTGCTGGCTCGATCGCCTTTCTTTTCCTTGAATTTATACAGATGCCCGCTGAACGAGAAAGAACCGCAACTTTGCTCTAAAATTTGCGGATGTAGGATGTAGCCGCAGGAGGGTTTTTTTTTCTTATAATTTATAAAAAGATTCTATATATCTGTGTATAGTTAGATATAAATAGATATAAATATTGGGAAAGTTGCTTTAATGCAGAATAAAAATCCATTAGATTATAAAAAATTACTTCGTATTCAAACATCGTTCAACGAACTTTCAAGTAAAATTATCTTTTTTTATTCTGTTAACGGATCTTCTCCCGATTTATTCTTGTATGAAAATTGTCGATATTAAATTTTCTTGGCTATTCGTCAAGTTTCTGTTAAAGAAATGGTTAATACTAAAAATATATTTTTTTATGATCCGCACCAGCATAAATTTATAGATTGGCGAGAATTATTCAAAGGCATGATTTATTATTTAATATGTGAAAAAGTACAGTATCGGAAAGTATCGATCAGCTTTACGACTGCTCGTTGTAGACAAGCGTTTAAACGTCATAGAACAGTCACGAAGGGTGATTTGGTCACCGGAAGCGTTAACAACTTAATACGTTGAAGAATTCTCGAATGTTTTGCCGTCAACGCGAACGATTGCGGAGTAATCAGTCCACTTTGTACAATATACTGCGAAATCAGCGACGTACATAGAAATTATTTTATAATTGAAAAAGCGCGAACACGCTGTTATTGCGCGTTGTATAGACCGGATCGCGCGTCGGCTCGCGCGAATTCCCAATTTCGCCACGAGCGAGATCGTGGCAACGAACGACACGGATCGCAGTAATCTCGCAATCGCATCAAGAGCGCGAATTGCCCCGACGTTAACGGCGGGTAAGTGTACCGATCGCCTCGCCGAGCACGCTGTAACTTGGGCACCGCGGGGGAGCACGTGCCAGGCTCGCGTTCTTGCACGACTACAAATTTAGGAGATCGGTAACGTTTCAATGAAGGTGTAGCGCATCTTTGCCAAACAGCGGTGTATTGATAATGAGGAAAACATCGAGAAAATTCTCCTAATGTATAACCAAAGCTCATTTTATATCACATACACAAACAGCAGAGAGACTGTTGCAACAGAAGCAATAATACTTCATATGTATATATATATATATACCTTCTGCAATCAAAAGAGATAGTAGCGCGAACATTTCCCTCTATTCACTCTCTCTCTCTCTCTCTCTCTCTCTCTCTCTCTCTCTCTCTTTCTCACACACACACTTCATCCGATTTTCAATGGTTATATATATATATATTATGCACGCGGTTGCCTTCGCTCTCAGTCATGCGAATTTTCATTGTCGATTTTACACATTCATATAAAATATCCACATATATATATAGTTTTTATTATACTTTTATAACCGGTCCCCACCTCCCTCGTCTACTCTCTTCTTGTTCCTGCTTTTTGCCCAAAGTTTTACGAGACGATTTTTGCCCCCCTCCCCTCCGCCCTGCGCGCACATATATTTATAGCGATAAATATCCTCCCTCTCTCGCGCTGCTATTTATTGTCCACGCACACACAGACACACACACACACATCGCTTTTACACCAGCATCGCAGCCTTTTGCATCCCCCGCAGGGAGAATTAAACGAGGGGATTTTTATTTTATTTTTCTCATTTTGCCTCCGGCGCCTTGTATATATATATATATATATATATATATATATATATATATATATATATATATATACATGCATAGTGTAAAGCATTTACCTTCATTGTTTCTCACCGTTATCTCGCGGTTACGCTCCGTGAAATTATATTATGGGCACCCATTTAAGTGTCCCACGGAGATTATTCCGCGAGATTAAAAGTGCCAATGCTTCACTCCTCTCTACTCTGTCCTCCGTCTTTAACTGCTATAACCTTAGAAAAATTAATGTCGATCCGACTCAATTGAATCGCTGTCCCCCTCCCCCCTCTCGTACCCATTCCTTCTATTCCATTACATACGCGAAGCTCGAATACGCGAGAGACGCGTTCCATCTCTTCTCGCGAAATTTCCGATTCTTTAAATAGACATTGCGCTCCTCGTGCTCTACTGCTCTCCGTTCCGTTTAGCCTCGATTCGCAATAATAAAGCCTGCCAATGATATAAAGTTCTTGCGGCCGCGCTCTCGTTACAAATAAGCGACAGTCCTCGCGAGCTCGGGCACGACTCGCTGATACGGTGCCGCGGAAATACGTCTATATATATATTGAGACAATAGACGCGCGCGAGGATCGCGTCCACTGGGCCTCGAGGCGTATTCGCGGAGCGCACGTGCCCCCGACGTGCGGATTATAACACACCGCGGAGACACTTATCCGATAGCCGATGCCTTCGTTCGTCTCTCACAGACACGCACAGACGCACGTATCCACGTTCTCGTCGCGCACACTACGTGCATTATGAGCAAATCACGCTGCTCGGCGTTGTTTCAACACAGAGTCGGAGTGAAATTCTCGCGATCGATTCCGCTGCTGCCGCTGGTGCTCCTGAATCGCAATGCGCTCCGCGCGCACGTGTCCCGAGCGCCTCCGTATCTCGCGCTCGAAACTGGAGCACGAGCGAGACACAATGTAAAGATTCTTAGTGCTCGTATTGTCACGATGCGTGTATGCGGAGGGAGATGCGAGGGCGTTATTATGTGAACCGAGAGACATCGCGCCGGCGCGAATCTTTCGAGACGACGGGACGCGACGCTTTATTCGCGTCTTTGAGCGTGAAGAAGGGAATAAAAAATAATGGGTTATGGTCGACAGTGCGCACACGCTCGTCCGCGCGCCCACACACATGCGCGCGCGCTTACACGTGCCGATTAGCGCGTTAACGAAGTTCTCAGTTCATTCGGTGGTATTGTCGTGTCTTTTACATGTATAGAAACCACGGGACGGCGTTTGAAACGCCGTCCCGTCGATACTGATAAATGAAAGATTTTAAATGACAGGATATATTGAATGCTCGCCAAGGTTGTTATTTATTTATTTTTTGTTTTTTGCTTCATTAATTCAAACCAATGACACGTGGCTCGTTCCGAATACGTATAATATGGGTTTGTGCAACGTCTTGGACGTTATCGACGTTAAATGGCTTAGTCGAGGTCTCGTTTGACAGAATTATGTTTCAATTGGGAATTATTAGGGTTTCGACAGAGCATCAATAAGAACATTTTTTAATTTTTACAGATAACAATCCAAATTTTCAAATTTCCATAGATTTTCAATTCGAAATTATCGTAACATTGGACATCATAACAATGATTACAATTTTTTAAAACGTATATATCGTGACTTTGATTATTAAAATTACCTCCGCTGGACTGGGTAATTCGCCTCGAAATTCGCGCATGCTTTGCAGCATTATGGCGACCAAGCTTCGATTGCATCTGCGGTTTTGTTGGTATGGCACTATTCACAGATAAATCTTTAGCCGTTATTAGAAAACTATTTCACGTGCATTACGAAACTGATGGATTTAAATTAGGAATGTGAACTTTTTGATGCTCTAGAACGACTCGGACTGATCGATCCGTTCGTGACGTTCGAAAATTTTAACCGTAATTTATAGCTGATCGAATTGTTCAACGAAAAGTCCCGGCCTTAATTTTAATGTCGTTGAAATCCATCATACTTTTTATAGTTAAAAAAAAATTACGAATCCTTGTGTAGTATTTTTATCGGTCTAAATTTTGTTTCGTAAGTTACGCAGAGTACAGATTGAACACGATATTTATTATAGGCGTTCATTGACTCTTTATTTATGAAATAGAAAAGAAGTAAAATAACGCTCTTTAATCTCGAGATCAAAGGTATAGCTAAACTAGTACAAGAGGAACGACACCAGAGAAAGTAGAAGCTTACAATACCCACCGTATCATTCGGCATTACTGCGATAATTTCCGTAGTAGACGCATCAGCTGTGTTCACGAAACATCTTTCTTTTTATCGCGTGTAGAGGATCAAAAAAGTTTCGGAGAGCCGTTGATGTAAAAGGTAAACATCGCTTATATTATACGTGTTATTTCCTCTCTTTTTTTTCTCGCCTCTACATCTTCCATAAAGTCGAGATTTTATCACTCACACGTGTGTGTGTGTGTGTGTGTGTGTGTGTAGAGTACGAAATACATACGATTACGCCCGGCTCAGGCGCATCCACGACAACGCGGGGCGAGGATCCGCTCGATCCACCGTTGGGTTTACGAAACTTATGGAACGAGGAACGCGTGGTGATACGTATGTAATACGAGTGATATAAGGCTGACGACGCCGAGAGAGCGAGGGTGAAAGGGGGGGAGGGCGACGATGCAATACGAAGTGGTAATATACAATGCCACGGCTTTGACATCGATCCTCCCTCCCAGAATGACGGGGTGGGCTTTTGGGCGATTCTCCAACAACGCATTGGGCAGAGATCCACTTTTGAATGACGACGATGATTCGCCGCCACTTCTCGCGCCTCTGAGAGGCGGGGTCGACGAACCCGTGTTGCGATGACTCTATATACTTGTGCATTAATACTGATGGATCGATAGTTGATACTTTTAGCATATATATATATATATATATATGTATATTCTGGACGAGAAGATGCAGATTAAGCAGACAATGTTTGTTTAATTATTGTAGTCGTAATGTAGAACTTGTTATAGCTTTCTTTGCCGTAAGATTGGGAGGATTTCATCGATACTTATTAACTAGTGAAATAATAAATTACCGTGAACCGTGATATAGCATTTCTCATTTTTTTATAGAACTTTTACGTTATCTTTCACGTATATATATCCGGAAAAAGCTAAAAATTATCCAGAAACGGATAAAAACCTAAGATACAGCTGAGATAATAATGTATAAACATCAAACTTTGGCAGAGTGCCAGTCTCGCTATTTCGCGCAGTAATTTTTCTTCTCTTTCCTGGTTTACATATATATATATATATATATATATATATATATATATATATATATATATATATGTAATATGTATAAACATGGGGAGCGTTTGTAGTTGTATGATTATGACGAACGCTCCCTGCATCGACGCCGCGGTCGTTTCGCCACCCTATCGCCCCGTGCATCCAAGACGAATACGCGCGCGCCGCTGCACATGGAAAAATGCTCTTCGTCCTCGACCACCGTACAATTGTACAGATACGTAAAGAGCTGTGCTTAAGTTCGGTGGTCGCTAATCAGTATAATGAAAATATATAAATGGCAGACGAACGGCGAGCGCGCATTGGCGAAAGAGGCGAAGGAAGGCGCCAGCAGAAGGAGAAAAGCTTGTGATTTTCTGCCGATCCGCCTCCTCGTATGTTCTCATGATAATCGAGAAAAGTGCAAGTTGCGACTAAACATATATAAAAGAGCGCGTGCCGCGATGCCTTATATTATACGACTAGCGTATACGCGCGGCGCTTAGCACCGCGCATCACGATACACTCATTGCATCGCGCGCCTCTTCTCAGCGCGTTACAATGCTTCATGAGGCGCAAATAGCGCTTGTAATGCGAGGATCGCGTCGCTCGCAACGAGATGGCGTTCGCGTATACCGCCTTTGATAATGCATATAAGACATACATATTGTACGGGTAATTTATATGTACATTTCGCCGATATTGATACGTGAAATTGCGCCTTTATAACTTTGGATGAGTGCGCGTATTGTTTGCAGAAGTGTATACACACACACACACACACACACACACATCTGTATGCACGCGGAGATGTGACGCGTATCGCTCGTATAATAGAAAGAGCTCGCGCGCCTCTTTGTCCCCCAATCATCATTATAATATATGGTTGGACCGAGCGCTATCTGTACACTGTACAATATAGTGTGTATATATATATATATATATATATATATATATATATATATATATATATATATAATAAAGTTTTCGTTTATGTAACCGCGCCGCCAATGGTTGAATTAGTTGTCTCTTCTGAACTTAAGCGTATGCGTGTGTTCACAAGCGCCTAAGTCCGAAATTACATTTATATATACTTCAACAAACAAGCATTTCGCCGTAAATCCTTTGAAAATTGCAAACGCTTAAAGCATTGAAATGAAGAAAAAAAACATGCAAAGGTCAGTCGTACGCGGTGATGTAATAACGACTATTTTCGCGCGATAAAGAGGAGCACGAAAATCATGGATATACTGCGTGATTTTTTCCTTAAATCATTCTTGGGTTAAAATCGAAAATTTAGCTATGCACGAATATATCTCACACTTGCGTGCTCATTAAATTCTTATACATCAATATACGTACGGTCTACGATACCGTATAGATTCTCTTTCTTTTTCGCTTTTTTTTCTATTGCAACTTCTACATATACTTGCAGAAAGACGTCGCTACGTTAGATTCCAATCAATTTCGAGTTCAAGTCTAATGATGCATGCAACTCTGATTCTAACTCTTTAACTTTCTTATTCGCATTGGTGCCCTTCTTTGATGAGGCGAATAAAAGGATTTTTTTTAATTCGACATCTTGGCAATGGATTTGAACTGAAAAATACACCATTTCAAGCACAAAGGTTCTGACGAACAAATGTTTACAAAAATAAGTACATCTTCATTATTATTTAGAACATTTCTCATGCCGATTTTACACCTTCGCACGTGAACTATCGATAAAATTGATAGATGTTTAATCGAGACATTTGAATTGATATATTTGAATGATATTTGTAGAAATAGATTCATTACAAGTTTTGTTGTATTAATGACCATTCAACTAAGCGTCGCAATTAACGATTTTTATTTAATTTTATTCAGATTTCACCGTCTAATTTTGTAAGAAAAAAAGCGCCACATTTTATATATGATAAAAAGATTCGTCGTGGATAGAATAGAAAATTACTCCCTCGTTATATCTGTCAGTCATGTCGTGGTCTTTCTTATAGTTACAAATCGGTAAAAATCATAGTTAAGTTGAGTAGGATTATATTTTATCATTTTACGCGCTTGATTCATTTGATTATCGTTGACCAATGTACAATATGCTGATGCATTTGAGATTTCTGTAAAATAATATATATATATATATATATATATATATATATATATATATATATATATATATATATATGCCACACATGTTTTCTCTATGCATTAGCTTACTCGAAATTAAGATTTTAGAATCAATGAATTATACGGTATCCGCGAGCATTCGTTACACTTTTTTTTTAACGAATGTATTACTCTTATTTAAGAAGAGCGATAGATAAAAAAAAAGATAGTTATGCTCCGTCGGACGTTTTTCCCTTTCCTATAATACACGGCTGGGGTTTATAAAAAAAAACTCGGCAAGAAAAACATGGTTATAATGCTTTGTCTCCCCTTTCCCCTGCCAAAGAATTCTTCATTTTCTCACGACGTTTGATTTGTTGTTATTGCGCGGAAGAATCTGCCGGGCAGGCAATTTTCAGCATAATGTACGACCCTATATAGAAAGGGAATATAAAGAAGGTTGATTAAAAAAAAAAAAAGAAAAGGAAGGGGTGAAATTTACTAAATTCACATTAGCGGTTAAAAATAGGCGCGTAAATTCCATTTTTCACGGCATTGTTTAGAAATATATATATTTTCAAACACATTTAACGCACGACCGTATATTTATATGCACGTATATACACATATAAGAACCGGCGATAAGTTTATACTTTTTTTAGACTTATAAATTAATTTAAATATAGACACGAAATACTGACATACTGTGTAGCAACATCCAACAACTGTACGGATGTAGGAAATATATGCGTATGTGTGTGCATTATATCACACCCTTTTCCATTTGTCTCGTACTTAATATATTTATAGAGAAATTGGACAGAAAAAATCTTCGCCTTCCGCTTTCTATGCATCAGTTAATTTTTCTACATATATACAAACGCAGAAATTCCCACATTGATTATTATCCTCTCTCATGAGCGCTACGGGTGACTGCTTTATTTATAAAAAAAACAAGAAAAACAAGCGGATGGGTACATCTCTCTCTCTCTCTCTCTCTCTCTCTCTCTCTCTCTCTCTCTATATATATATATATATATATATATATATATATATATATATATATATATATATATAAACAACACACACACACACACACAACACACACACACACACACACACACACACACACACACACACTATATATATATGTATATATAGGCTTCCTCTCCAAAAACATCGCCGCACCCTTTTCCGCTTCCTTTTCCTCTCTCTCTCTCTCTCTTTCTCTCTCCCTCTCTTGTTACGATCGCGATCGCCCAGGAGATTCTCCGCGACTGCTCTGGATTTTCGAATCCCCGAATCTCATATAGTATCTTATATAGCGTGTAATTTAGGAAAGAGATATTCCGGGGCCTCGGTCGACGCAACAACGTCAGCGGCATGTAATATATAGCGGGCGCTGCCGGAAATGGATTTTCTCCTCTCCTCTCTCTCTCTCTCTCTCTCTCTCTCTCTCTCTCTCTCTCTCTGAGATATATATATATATATATATATATATATATATATATATATATATATCTCAGTAGCTCGGTCGCAGATCTCCCGAATGCTTTTAGAAAATTGTATATATATATCTACACGTCCACGCGGTACTCGTGCATAATGCAGCCTTGGCGCATCTGTTCCTCGAGTGTACGTAAAGTGTAAACCGTAGCAGCGTTGATCTTATAATAGGCAGTTAATCGGAGAAAATCCGAAGTTTGACTCTGTATTACGCGCTCGCGCATGTATGAGTGTGCATAGAGTTCATCACGTAATAATGCCTGCTCGCGGTCCCGCCGAGGCACCGCGGCGCACAATAATCGCTTCGCGCTACTCTTTCGTTGGGCGGCGATGGGGTTAGAATTTTATCGAAGCTTCGCAATGATGGGCAGAGGCGTGCGGCACGCTGCCGAGTGAGGCCTCATTGTATGGAATCATCGTGTAATGCATGAAAAGTGCGCGGTTTTTCGATTAATTTGAGGTAAATGCCGCGCTGACTTTCTTCATCTTCTTCTATATATAAAAGTACAAGTGATCGAATGCGCGAGACGAGGCAACGGTTAACGGTTCGATCGTATTTTACGAACTTCCTTTCGAGGATTTTCTTTTTAAGATTCAGATAAATTTCCTAAAAATTTCTTAGGATACATTGGGCGCGATGTTTATTTCGCATATTTATTATTAGTATTCATTGGTTTCTTTCGTATATGTATTCTTTAATTCAATGCTTCGAATATAGAGTATATATGTTTGGTTATACCAAATATATTTATACATGAGAATTACGAAAATCATAACCTATTTGTTAGTTCAATACACGTTAGACCGAAAGTAATTTATTACTTGTGATATGTATGTATATATCATACAACTTATTTTAGTCTTGCGTACCGACATCTTTGAAATTCAAAAGCGACTGCCCTTGTGAATCGTGCGAAAGTCGAGGGAAGTGCATAACGATGATGAATTCCGTACGTGAGTCTGGAAAGTTTAACTTCTTCAACCAGAGTCTCGATATATATATTGCCTTTCGCGGGTCCCCCTTTTAACGGGTTTTCCGGTCAATTTCCTCTAATGCATATCCGCGGGGATCCTCTTATACTTCTCGTGGGTTTTCGAGAGTAGTTCGAGAGATTCATATATATATATATACACTATGCATAGTGTATAGAGTTTACTGCGCGCAATTTTTTCCATCCTGCACGCAAATGTGCATATAGAAATAGCACTTCGCGGTCTTCGTTATAAAGGCGCGAGTCAAATATACTTTTTCTCATCTCGAAATTCGGCGAAAAGCAGGACAGGTTTCTTATTATTTATATATTTATATACAATTTCACAAAATATTATGTTCATAAAAAATTAAATTGCCCGAAATTACATTTAAACTCGTATGTTAATTTTACCGTTATTACACAAAATTCACATATGCGCGAACCTACCAGGGTGTTTAGTTCGAGATTGCCACGTTGAGCGCCTCGGTGGTAGTATACACTGGTAGTCGTTCCTTAGAATTCCGTTCGCGGACGTTCTTGCCACAATAGGACTTTTCTAATTTCACTTTCTGTTACAAATGCATAGCGAATGAAAATGACGGATTCGACTGGACGGCGTACAAATCATTCGAAAATGTCCTATTGATCGATTATTTCAGTTTCAATAGATCGTTTAAATTTACGTTTTAAATTAAACGTGGACAATGTGCATTTTAAAAAGGGCAGTTCTTTTCTCATACTTTCATTCTTGCTCGTGATACTCCCCGAGGGATTCACATCAAAGTTTCCTGCAATGAAAAAGATTGTTAAAAATTCATGTATGAAATGTCAATATTTAATCCTCGCCGATCAAACAAAACCGTTGTATTTATATAAAAACAAAGTATTATTCTTATTTCGATGTCGTACGCATCTAATCATACGAATTCGGCGTGGAGGTGGCAATCAGTGAAGAATTTATATACGGTGAGCACCGTCGAGTCAAAACGTCGAAAGAATCGTTTTAAAGAAGACCTCAAAATCTAAAAGTCCTTCGCATATAAAATTGCGTCCGAAGGATCTCCGGCGTATATCGGAGGGAGGAGAGGGTGAAAACTCGTCCGGATGCGCTCGCGACCTTCAAGGGGCCGCCCGCCGAGGGGGGTGTATATATTGAGAGAGAGAGAGAGAGAGAGAGAGAGAGAGAGAGTGAGTGAGGAAGACGAAGAAGGACGCGGGGAGGGGGAATATAGATACTTTTTGGAGAGTATATATATATATATAGAATATGCATCGAGCGAGCCGTAGAGGGGGAGAGGGAAAACTGGTTCGCTTTTAAATTTAGACTCGCTCGGGCCCGCGCGCGCGCAGCGCTATACAGTCCTGTACATATTATAACGCCGCGAGAGTCGATCCGGAACCTGTTTGTGCGCGCGCGCCCGCGCCGCTCCCACAGAAGAGCAGCCACGATAGAGGCGGCGGCAACAGCGGCAGCAGCAGCAGCAGCAGCAGCAGCAGCGGCAGCGACGGACTCGCATCGGTCTCGCGAGAGCGCGAGGCGCGGACGATGCCGACGCGCTCGTAGGTGAGCTTTTTCGGCCGCCCCCGCTCGTTTCTGCAATACTCTCGGGAGTATGGGTCTACGCACTTATATACATCGGCGTTTACATAATGGCTCAAGTACGTTTTGGCACACACATATACATATACATTAACCGTGCTTTTACACACCGAGTTCTCTTACTCTTACCGCTTCCTTCGTTCTTCTTTGCTACTTCGCGCTGACGATCGATATATATATATATATATATATATATATATATATATATATATACACACATATATATTGTCCGCCACCAGCAGATCCACGTCGTTGCGCAAGGGACGAGCACAGGAGAGGCCGAGATATTCTCTGTGTATTTATTATAGTACATCGGCATATAGTGCAGATTGCCCCCACCGCTCTTTCTCGTCCATCTCACTGGCTTCTTGTTCTTGCGCCCGCGGGAATTTTCAACTTTTTGTCCGCTTCCGAGATGAGCGCGGTTTCCATTTTTTTTTCTTCTTTTTTTGATCTGTTATATAGTCGCGGTGCTGTTCGAAGAATTCTCGAGGGCTCCTTGAGTTCGTTACCATATACTAAATTACTCTCGAAGCTTATGGGCTTTCGCTCCTGTATATTATGTATACAGATCTTGGAAGACATTAAGGGGAATAGCGTCTTTGTATTTGTTTATGGATACCGATTATTATATTATACGTATAGTCGCGAAAAAATGCCGTCGGCAAAATTGCAACTAAACTTATGGAGCTTTTACTTTATAAATATAATAATGCCCTGGAGATTACTATAATTTCCAGGCAGTATTGTGGGTGAATTATAATATTGTGCTTGTTCGGGTTCAGTATATTCATATAGAATATGTATGTATATATATATATATATATATATATATATATATATATATATATATATATGTAGTGAAGAGAAATCACACGAAGTTTTGGTAAAATCAACAAAATAAATTTTATAAAAATATCTGTGCGATTTTTTTTTATTCTATAATAAAGAGAATTCTTTCAAATTTGGTTATTTTTTGTATCATAAAAATATAGACTGGCTCGATCGTTAGAGCGAAGGACTAGTAACTTGGTGATCCGCGATCAAATCCCGGTCTCGGCCAATTGACACAAGGACCGCTGTAAACAATTTATACGTTTATTGTTTACATACGCATCGTTTGCCTCCGTCGCTGTCCGGTATTTGGGCGCATAAATAGAGCGGTGTTTAGTAACATAAAATGAAAAAAGGAAGAATTTCGATGATCCTATGAAAATTGAACATTTTTCTTCTTGGACTTTTTCAAATTCTATAGATGACGGAAAATAATTTCAAACTCTTATGGGCATCAATATGGACGATGCTTAAGATATTTATCAAAGATAAATCGAATCTCGGACGTGACGATAAAAAATGAAGCGAGCAAGTGTCCAATTATCAATCCCTGTGTGTGCGCGCGCGCGTGTCTGCGTATGTGTGTGTGTGTGTGTGTGTGTGTGCTCGCCCTCTCCTCGGCGACCTCGCGCGGCGATTACTCCCTCTCCGTGATCATTCATTATACAACCTGGTTTCGCTCCCCCTCAAAAGCTCCTCCGAAGACTCACCCAGATATGTACAATAACGCATAATAATATACACTCCCGTAGCGGGGAGACGCCTGGCAACCTGAAAAGAAGAAGATCAAGAGGAAGAAAATAAGAAGAAAATAAAAGAAACGGGATCACTTTCGCGCACCTACGCAATTCGGGCTCTCTCTCTCTCTCTCTCTCTCTCTCTCTCTCTCTCTCTCTCTCTCTCTCCCACTCCCTCTCTCACTCGTATGCGCGGCGTCCGACGGCAAGGCAATCGACTGTAATCAGCGTTTTCACATCGGCATCGGAGAGATTTCTCCCGATAAGGGCATCGGCGACCAGGTCCCTATATATACACACACACGCATAAACGCGCGCTCATCTTCACATGATTTATCGCTTGAACCTCGGCTTCTGCCCTCCGCGCAATCTTCGCCTTTCTCCTTACACACACACACACACACACACATACGCACGCGCGCGTGCGCATACGCACATATGCAGCGTCTGCGCACACTTTGCTCGTATATTAATTTACGTCGAAAGGGGAAGGGAGCGATGGGGTCGTGGGAGGAGGAGTGGAAAGGGGCAACAATTTACATCGCCGAGGGAAGGAGGCGTTTTTACGAGCGCGCTTCCTTTATTACGTACGCCGTTCTTGGTCTTCATCGCGTGCGCGCGCGCACGTTTGCTGATTTCGAACCGCATTAAAGGCGA
The DNA here is from genome assembly GCA_018907035.1 of Sycobia sp. Sy_11. Lineage (NCBI taxonomy): Eukaryota > Metazoa > Arthropoda > Insecta > Hymenoptera > Epichrysomallidae > Sycobia > Sycobia sp. Sy_11. The sequence goes on along the minus strand of JACCIC010000059.1, from coordinate 187,909 downwards.
ATTCGCGCTTATTCTTCTCGCGCGCCCCTGCGATCTCTCGTGATTCTCGTATTGAATGCGCGCGGCGCGCTCTCCGTGATTTATTTCTATGTCAATAATGGGGCGGAAATCGGGACTGGCCTGAAGAGCGTATAGGCCGAACGGCTACTTTGCCGTGACTTTTTTGTTTGCTTGTACTCATGGCTCGTTCCAAATCATTCGTGTTGAGCTGGCTTTCAAATATTTATTGTGCGATAGCATTTGTTATAATTTATTAACTTAAATACGAGTGCTTGTACGAATTATATGTGTGCGCGCGCGCTCGTATATGGATATATGTAATACGTGCAGTACATACGAATATGTAAGACTGCCTCGTCCCGAGTTCAGTGACCCAAGTGAAATTAATCGTCCCTCCATAACTTATTCGACCGGACAAATCGTTTATATATTCAATTAAGAATTTATAATTGTTTCTACAATATTTCTTTAAAATTCAATCTCATTATTATTTTTACGTGTTATAAATACTAAGTGTATCAATATTCATTGTAATTTTAAAACTAACACGTTTCTTGCTATTATTTTTTAATTTATACCCTTTGTATAAAAACTGAAAATATATAATTCGTAATATAATATAGAATGTTTAGATGGAGCAATCTAGTTTTTTGAATGAAAAAACTACTCGTGTAAAATATCACATAATAACTAGATGGATAAAAAAAAGAAAACAAAAATTTTTTGTACAAGAAAAATAGTATACACCTTTTCGATAGTTTAATTTATTATCGATCATAGAGATCGTGTTATATACGTTCCCAATTACATGGCGTATATATATATATATATATATATATATATATATATATATATATATATATATATAACGAAATATTTCCATAAATCAGTCCTGAAAAACTTTAGCGATAAATACTCCATCAGATGTTGAAAATTTATGTGTTAAAAGTGGATTACACGAGTTACAGTTTTAATGAGTCTGCAATGGAGTCACCGAGATTGAAATATGTTATAAATATATCGAAGCAGGCTGCGCCTGAGTATTTCACATTTTAAACCGAGGCCAAATTTGCATTTTCAGTCTCGCTTTTCTCTCCCTCTCTCTCTCTCTCTCTCTCTCTCTCTCTCTCTCTCTCTCTCTCTCTCTATTATTTTATATATGTATTCATATATATATATATATATATATATATATATATATATATATATATATATATAATGTAAAAGAAGCACACCTGTAATGCACAACACGGACAGATGTACTCGAGTCAATTTGAAATGTTGCAGATTAATCAGCTTTGTCGCCTAATGCATTAATCATGTGTTTATCTCATTTAAAACGATATACACGTATCTTTATGTTATTTTCAAAATATATGTCAACGCACATTCAAAATATATGTCAACCAAATCTGCTATCTGTACGAACAAATGATACAATAATAATGTGTGCGTGTATGCGATCGTTATATTACATATATGAATTAATCTCGAGGATTGCAATTTTTAACTAACTTCAGAAAAAAGGGGAAAAAATACGATCGCGTCTACGCCTCCCACGCTGCCCATAATTCTTTTGTATTTCGAACTCCCCTACATTCCTTGGAACCTAAATACCCACTGACCGCCACTCGAACCGTTTCGACTGTGTACATAACGTAGAATTGACCACCCCATCTTCGGCACACGTGTTTTCAATAAAATAGCCCTTAAGACCGCTACCGGGTCAACCGTGAGAAATGAAAAGCTGCAGAGTAGGCTGGACGACCGGCCTAATTGCAATCCTCCAGTCCGCAGGCCTAATAATCCCCCCCCCTCCTCCGGAAACCGACCAGAACTCTCTCTCCCCTCATTTCTCCAGAAAATCCATCCCCAACATGAAAAGCCAAAAAGCCGCGCATGGTCGCGGCAGCGGGAGGTCCACGCGCACGCATACACGCACATTATTACCAAGGACGAACCTCGCGTTCTCCTCGCTTTCTCATCTCGACGTCGTCCTCATTCGATCCTCTTTTCTCGTCTGTGTTACAGTCGGCGGTATGAGTCGGCCGTCGAAAGGAGTAACCCAGGCTAAGAAGGTGGCGCCGCCCTCGGTGCCCAATGACTTCCGGCACTCGGGCTCCTCCTTCGGCTCGGCCGGCTACGCGAGCAGCGAGGACGGCTGCTTCCTGCCCGGCGTCCTGCAGGCTCCCGGCGGGGGCGGGGGCGGCGGCGGCGGCGGCATAGGCGTCGGCGGCGGCGGAATCGGCCTGGGGGGCGTCGGGCCCGGGGGCGTCGGCGTCGGTCCGGGCGGACCGAACAGCGACGACGGCTCGTACGGGATGCCGGCCGGCAAGAGCCCCGGGCCGATATTCACCCATCCGGGCTTCTCGTTCCCGGCCATGGTCGGCAAGTACGCGCACGCCGAGGATCAAGGTAAGCCACATCCGTCCTGTGTATGCGCACGTATCCATGTGTGTATAGTTGTATATGTATACTTATTTAATGGATGGGATTTGGGCTGCGCGCGTGGACATCTTGGTGGACGGGGCGATTCGCCGCGCTCTAATCGAGGTGGCTCGGGGTCTTTGGCAAAGCCGCGGGGGGAGGGGCTACCGAAATCATTTTAATCTCCCGCGGGATCGTGTCGAGCTGGACAATTCGACTCTGCTTGCTTACCTGGATTAGAGCGTGTTTTCGATATACGTGTACACGCGCGCAAGACTAGCAGGTATTTCGAGAATTTGTTTTGCCGTCGAATAAGCCGTCGAGTAAATAAAGGAGTTGAAAATTCGGTCTTCCAATGCACGAAATTGCATTCCCTTAGTTACACCATACGCAGCTCCGTTTTAAATATAGCAGCCACGAGAAAAGTTTTTCGATTAGTCTTTGTTTTTTGTAAAATTTAAAATTACGTTAAATTATTTTGTATAAAATACTAAGAATATTTGTTATTTGCCTTATATTGGTCGACGTAAGTAAAATTTACAAGTTTTTCAATTAGCATTGCAATTTTTTTTCTTAATAATTTACTTCATTCAGTATTTTACATAAATATGTTACTTAAACCGTTACAATTTGTAAATATGTTCGCCACTTTTTTAATTTGTCATAATTGCACCGGATAAAATGTAACTCGCCGAGAGAAAAATGTACACGTACCGGATAATATATTTTAGCTGCGCGAAATTTGAAGAACGTGATCTTTTACTCAACGACTTGAATGAATCTTCCGATGAGTCAAATGCAACGCGGTGAAATTTAAAGCCTCTGTTATAAAAGTATGGCCGAGATAAAGCAGCTATGTGGCGAATGTAAAATAAAGATGTACGAAATTCAACATTTTTATTTTATATTATTTTAAAATTATTATTATTTTTTAAATCAATGAAATGTATTTAAAAAAGAAATTATAGTCGATTTGAAATATAACAAAAAATAAATAAAGTAATTCCAGAGAAAGTTATGATTAATTTAAAAGGAGATGCGAAAATTAATTAAGTATAAATATGGACAAAATATAATTGAATAATTAAAAAGAAATATATTTAACCGTAAATATTCTTATGAATCGGACCAATTTTCTGGTATCGTTAACATTATCGCTTGATGCAAAACAAGTTCAACATATTATGATTTTTCATTCTACAAAACTTAATGAAATATGCAATTTTGTTTATTTATTAGGACCGACGAAAGTGTACGACTCTGTATTTATATCAAAATTAATCTTTCAAAATGCCGAAAGTACAGAAAAGGTTTGTTTAAAAGCTAAATATTGAAAAGATTCATTGATATGTTGAAAACATGCTTGTAATCAATAGATGTGTATACATTCGCGAACAGATTTTCAATAAAATAAATAGAAATTCGCGATTCGAAAAGTATTTTTTTTATCTTATTATAAAAGGTATAAAAAATTATTTGTTATTATTGTCTATCACTATATTAGTTAACTTTTTTTGAATTTTAATTTAGACTTGTACCGATAGATTAAAATTTAAAAAAATTTTATTTATGCTTATGATACACTCCTTAAATATATCACAGTTCTCGTGCAAAAACATTGGAAAAAGTCGTTTAAATCCTAAAAATCCCAATTTTCGTCGCACGGTCGCAATTTGCACGTTGAGAAACTTGGGACGATGCCGTTTATTATCCGTTTAAATGAAAGCCATTAGAATTGAGGACGGATCACGAACGGTTATTTTGTTGCTCCGCAATGCCCGGAGCCTTGTCCGACCTTACCCGCGATTGCGAGAGGAAGGATAAAGCGAAAAAACAACGACGACGTCAACTACAATATCTCCGCCCTCCTGCCTCTGTCTAGGAATCGACATGACCCAGAGCCCCGGCCGCGACAGCCCGGGCAGCTCGGGCTCGGGCTCGGGCTCCCGACACTCGACCGCCTCCCTGGACTCGGGCCGCGCCTCCGGCTATCATCTGGGCCCGCGCAGCGCCGGGGCCCTCACCTCGTCGCCCCGCTGCTCCATCAGCTCGCTCGGCAGCCATCCCGACCGGCCGAGCGACCTCGACGTCGTCCACGCCTGGCTGGCCGAGCTGCAGTTCGAGGAGTACTTCCCCCTGTTCGCCTCGGCCGGCTACGATCTCGCCACCATCACGCGAATGACGCCCGAGGATCTCACGGCAATAGGTGAGTGTGCGCCGCCGTTCTGCATTATCGTTACGATTAAAGCCCGGTTCATTTCTGCCCTTTATTTGGGCTTTTTATATAAGTAACAATCATTTGAATAAAATAAATTTTGTTGTGTTCGGCAAAGAACGATATAATATTTAATATAATATTAAAGAATCCAGTTAAAAAATAAGTCGATGTATAAAGATGTTTTATTTCATTTATAATATTAAATCGTGTCGTCTTAAATATAAGAAGTATTTATTGTTTTAAACTATTATTTAATATTTAATAGAGCAATGTATTATATATACTTTTATTTATAACTTGACAAGAATCACAGATAAATTTATAATACGTGTTTAATTGATATAGTAATATAATGGAAACCGTATTGTAGGTAACTGAATGTAAAAATGTAAAAAAATTACATTAGTTTAGGTGCAACTCAATCCTGTATAAATCAGTATATAAATTAAGGAATCGCGTTTTCTTGGCCTTTGAGCTAATAAGAGCACATTTAAATTCTTAAAACCTGCGACACCAATACTTTCATTCTTCTATTACGTTTTTTTTGACGGTACAACCTACGTTATTTTTCATTGCAACTATAAATAGCTAAATTATAAATAATTATAAATATAGAAAGTATTAATAAGACAGTTTTCTTAGTTATTATTAAAATAAGAACCTTTCATATTACATAAAGTATTTTGAATTTGATTTAACCATCGAGGCTTCGTCCCACTATCTTAAGCGTCATTTTTGAGGAGTCAAGATAAAGACGCACGTTCAATTTTTATAGACAAGATTTTTTTTTATAATTATCCACTTGTATAAAAATTATGATTCGCTCGCTGATTAAATTTAACGTTAATTAACTGCCTGAGTAATTAAATCTTATTTGTGGGTAATGGCTAATTATATATTGAAATATATAATTTTTATATAATATATTATATGTATAATGATGAGTATTAAAAGGATTAAAATTCATAATGTTACGTTGACGAACAAAAAAAATTTTTTTTATCGAGCGGATAATTACGAAGAACGTCTGTAATAAAACTTCTGCGGGGCGATGATGTACCTGTCTATGAAATTAAATACATTTAAGACCGATCTTGCATTTTCAATTTTGTTCGCAAATAGTCTTTTTATAATTAAACAAAATAAACACTAACAGTTATTAAAATATTTTCCAAAAAACACTGCAAAATATGATAAAATTTCATTTTTTAAAAATGCATATAATAAGGATGTCAGCGTGGTATATAGGCGGAGAGGGGGCTATTACTTTTTCGAAATTAAAAACTTTGAAATAACGAACGGGGAAAAAGGTACATTATAAATACATATATATATATATATAATATATATATATATATATATACATATATATATAGACGCGCATGTATATACAGTATACACTCTTCTCTGGGACGTATATAATCGTAAATTCGTCCGATATGGCACTGCGAACGTGGAAAAAGGCCGAGCGCGCAGCGCGGGCGCGTTATCTCGAGCCGCGTTTTTACAAGCTTAAAAATATTCGCGAGCGAACGGGAGAGAGAGAGAGAGAGAGAGAGAGAGAGAGAGAGAGAGAGAGAACGACAGGGGAGACAAGAATTTAAAAGATATATACATATACATATACATATAGGCATATAAGGTATGCGCGCGTTAAGAAAAACGGCTTTTTAAACGTCAGATTAAACATCAGAAACACTGTGTTGTCGGAATGCAGAGATCGAAGCAGCGCGGCAAGGCTCGACGACCGGCCTCGGTTGTTTTTTTTTTCATTTTTTCTTTTTTTTTTTTAAGTACAGAACGTTGTATTATTTGTATTTAATTTCGAGCAGCTCCCCCGTGAGAACGAATGATCGGTACATTATTCAGTCGCGTTGCGCAACGTAACCACGCGGGGATGAGTATATTCTTCGGGGCCGTTGTAACTTATATATATATATATATATATATATATATGCGTCTACACGTATCGTTCGCAGGCATATCTCTGTGTATATGTACGATGCGCGGTATATTATCGACGAGAAAGCTCGCGCTCGGTCTGTGTCCCGATAACGGCGATAAAGGATTCTCGAGCGAGTATGTAATAAATATATATATATGTACCGTCGCGGAATCGCGCGGAAGCCTCGCGCTGGCAGATACGGACGCATTATGCCGTCCTTTTTCTTCTCGACCGCGAGGAGCCGAGTCCGTACGCGGGAAGCGTGATTTACGCACGCGCGCGCAAAGCGGAGAGGACTGACGCGCGTGTTGCTTTCGTTCGCTCATCGTCCACCGTCGTCCGTCCGCAGGCATAAAGAAGCCGAACCACAGGAAGCAGCTCAAGGCCGAGATCGAGAACCTCAACGTGGGCGACGGCCTGCCCGAGCACGTGCCCGGCTCCCTCGAGGAGTGGCTCAGGCTGCTCAGGCTCGAGGAGTACCTGGGCGCCCTGCACCAGCAGGGCATGCGCTCGGTCGAGGACGTCACGACGCTCACCTGGGAGGACCTCGAGGACATCGGGATCGTGCGGCTCGGCCACCAGAAGAAGCTCCTCCTCGCCATAAAGCGGGTCAAGGACATAAGGGCCGGCAAGCGCATACAGCCCCTTGACCTGGCGAGACTGCCACCGCATCCCGGGCACACGCAGGTATTTCCTTGTTTCCTACTTGTGAATAACAGAACGCTTCTGCAAGACTGAAAGAGAGAAGATGCATAAGGATCGTATATTTTTTTAACAGACAAACTAGTTGAAAGATTGAACCAATCTAATGGACAACAGTTACATGTAATCGTGAATACAAATAAAAATTATCATCGCTTATTTTGATCATTTACAATCGTAGAATCAACAATTTATTTCGTCTATTGTGAAACTATTAGAATATATACCTACTACGTGTGGTTCAAGTCAATACTTTGAACAATTGATTTTTTTTATCATCAATCATTGAACTTATCGCAGACCTTAGAGTAAAAAAATATTTAAGGTCTTTATTTTAAATAAAAAAAAATATTCAACTTTCCAACTTAATATAATAATATTTGTTTAGTGCAAATTAAAAACCAAAACTTCTTTAATATTATTAATTATTAACGTTAACAATATTCATTATTATGAAACAAAAGAATATACTACTAGCTATAAAATTGAATTCATATAATAAATAAAAAATTTGAAAAAAAATTGATCGACAAAAACGGAATGATATTGAAATAATTTTTTGCTTCTTTGTAAATATTATAAAAAATTGTTTGATTTACTAAATTCATTTAATTAAAAAACAACGTTGTTAATAAGATAACAAGAAACATTTTTATTTAATACATTAAAAGTTTGCGTATTTTCTACATAAATATTTATTAAAATTATTTGTTATTTTAATTATCTTATTGATCGGCAAATTACTTCGAACAATATACACTGTTAAAAATAAACAAAAGAATTTTAGTAATATGCCATCGCAATTTTTCTTACGTAGACACATTAAAGTTTGGCGATACAGTAGTTGTAAATTCTTGTACGTAACGATTCAAAAAATACGCGCGCTTGGTAAATTTCGTATTCTTGGTTATTTATCCCATGATTGGGACAATTTTTTTATTGAACACGAAAATCCTAGTAAGTAAAAGCCTTAATGACTTTTAGTAGTCGCGTATGAATTTTCTTTCAGTCTTAATTATCAGTTTTTAAAGATGACTGTAAGTTACTAAGATTTCAAGTTATTTTGAACAGTATATTATGTATGAAGGGTTCGTAGGATACAACATCTTCTAACATTTTCCAGAAGAATTTTAAGAAAGTATACCGTATAATAAAGTACGTTTTACTCTCATACGCTTATTAGACATTTTAGTAAAATGAAAGATGATCTACTATTCTCAAACGTACAAAAATAATGCAAAGAAAGCGAAAAAGCACATAGACGAAACTGATCTATATTCTACAATTCTAATATATTTCGCGATATATATATATATATATATATATATATATATATATATATATATATATATATAGATCAAAATGTAGCTAATCAATCCTAGATCGGAACGAATGAATTTCTGTCAATGAAGATTATAATGGATCGGTTTCACTCGCAAGTGTTTCGTTTCTTCCCTACCTTTTTTTCTTAATCTTTGTACGCGTGGGAATAGGCCGTCATCTGTCGTTGGCCAATACCGGCGTTTGAGGGCGAAACCCGAAGTTCGCTCCACAGCATGCACCTTTCCAGTTGCATACGTCTTACTGAAAATGATTCAACGCTCCGCGACGCGCACAAGACTGACTCGACTTTGCCTTATCCGCAGGAGGTGGTGATCCAGCGCGGCGGCCCGGATCTCCCGTCGCCCGACGAGGACTGCTCCTCGCCCATTCTCAGGTCGTTCCAGCGGCCCGCCGACGCGGGCCACGTCGTCTGCGGCAACCCGGCCGGCGGCGGCGTCGGCGGGGTCGGGGTCGGCGGCGGCCCCCTCGTCGGCAATCCCGGCGGCGGCTGGCGCAGCATGTACGCCGCCCTGCCCACGGTCCTCGACTACGGGACCCTCGGCCGCGGCCTCGAGCCCGGCGTCGTCGTCGTCGGGGGCGGCGGCGGCGGGGCCGGCGTGGGCGTCGGCATGGGCATGGGCGTGGGCGGGGGCCACTCGCGCGGCAAGTCCCTCGAGAGCCTCGAGGACGTGCCCATGGGCTATCCGCCCTCGCCGGCGCCCCAGTCCCATCATCCCCAGATACTCGACTGGCGGCCGCGCAGCTACGACGACGGCGACCTCACGCCCACCAACGATCACGCCCTCGTCATCGAGAACATCGGCGGGGGCACGCTGCCGAGGCCGCGGCACTGCCTCGTCAGACCGAGGCCCGTCGCCAAGGTAAGGACGTTATAGTGAATATACTTTTTCGACGTTCTAATTTTTTGCAATGCGCCTATTGAATTGGCTATTCACTGAAATTTATCTTGTAATTTTCCGTTTTCGCACTTTGGTAAATATTGCCAAGTTTTACGGAAATTTACCAGGTCATATGAAAAGGGTGAAATATTGATTTTCCGAGAAAAATCTACTAACCAAACTTCAACTTGTTAGAAATTTTTAGCAAGGTTTACAAAGTCCGCATCATCTTTTTCCCATCAGAAAGTAAATTGTCCGTTTAATTCGATAAACTGTATGTGTATAAACATATTATACAAGTTTGTTAAAAAAATAACAATAATTAAACAAATCATTTATACTTACCAAGATATGCAACAAGTGGGCGAAACTCCCAAAAAGTCTCGCTGTCAATTCACGAGTCTATTAAAAAAATTCTCCGTCTTTTTGGTTTAATAAATAATGATAATGCGCGTACTATCTAATGTATGTAATATTGAAAACGTTCAATTTCAATAATATCGAAACGGAGGAACGGCACGAGCGAGCTTACACGGACCATTAAAATTTCGCGCGCCACGTACTGTCTTGAAAGATCTAAATAAGTAAGAGTAGACGTTCTTTCCGCAGATACAGGCGACCCAAGGCAGCTACAAGTCCCTGCCCCGTGACTTCGACAACAAATACCAGCTGACGTACGGGCTGGACAGTAGCCCGAGCCTGATAAAGCGCAGACCGCCCTCGCCGCCCCGTCGGCAGAGCTCGGCCTCGTCGGTGAACAGCGTGGGCGGCGGCAACGGCGACGTCGTGATCGACTGCAGCGGTCCCGTGCCCACGACCACCTGCGACGAGCATCACCAGCGACTGCTGCAGCAACAGCAACAGCAGCATCAGCAGCAGATGCATCAGCACCAGCACCAGCACCAGCAGCAGCAGCAGCAGCAGCAGCAACAGCAACAGCACCAACAACACCACCATCATCTGCAGCACATGCTCGGCTCGGCGGTGACGCAGACGCAGCCGCTGCCGAACTCGTCGCCCGGCCAGCTGAGCCGGCCGCCCTCGTCCATGTCCCGCAGCTGGGGCAGCGTCAGTGCCAACGTCAGCGAGGAACACGAGCTCATGGCCTCGCTTGCCCTGCAGCATCGCAACGGTTCCGATGCCAGTTTCAAGGTGCGTTTGCTGCGACGATTGCTCCAATTATACCTATTTTTCCATATTTAACCCTTATGCTTTCGTTATTCCCTATCAGCGAGTGTAACTCGATGCAGCTCGACATGATTCTTGAAAGGACGCTGAAATAAAATTCAAAAATTCTTTGATGCGGTCACTTTTTTTCTTTCAATTTCTTTTTTTCTGAAAAGATACTCGTATCCGATCGGAATCTTTTGCGTATAAGTATCTTCTGTGACCGGAAATAGATCGGTTATAAAACCTTTTAGAAAGAATCCTTTTGTTGAAAGATGTCTAAACGTTTTCTATCCTTTCTTACAATTCCTCCAGAAAACTTTCAGAATCCTTTCGAGCTGTGTTGGGCAGTGCTTGTTTAACAAGCTAATACATTTTGCATTTTTATCAAAACAATTGAGCAATTGGTCAATTACAGGCTGTGCAGAAATTATAATAAACAAAATATAATAATGAACAGTCGATATTTTACTACTGGTGAAAAAAAACATTAGTTATAATATATTTGATTATTTTTTCAGTTGAAGTTTTCCCTAAGGAAATGAATTTCTATCTTAAACTATTTCAAATTTACAGGAATCTTTTTGAACGTGTCAAACTGTGATACTTACGAAAGTCCGGTAATGTTTAGCGATCGTTGGTAAATAACGACAAAGAATGGTAAAGTTTGTCTAGCAAGTTTGTCAGAAATTATGGAAATTACAAAAAAATATTTATATATTCAAGAAATGAACATTGAACGTTTTCTCACATAAGGCATTGTCCAAAAACTGTCATATTTTGCTAGACTTTACCGAATATCCTCAGACTTTCTTAAATGTCTCAAAAACTTTATCAACTATTATCAGAATTGGCCTATAATGTTTCCAGAATTCGTCCATTCATAAATGTTACTAGACGGTATTAGACTTTCTTATGCGTCTCAATGTGACACGTTTAGCAATATTCGTACAAACTTCATTATATATAAAGTTACAACTTTGGACTGTCAATATCGATGGCTCGTTTTAATAACACAAAAGTAATATAAAATACAAAAGACTAAAAAAAAACAAACTCTTTCGTATTTCCAGTCGAGTTCCAGCACCGAGTCGGATTCCCTGCCGTTCGCCAACGAGAACGCCGGCACGATAAAGCAGCGGGCAGCGCGAGCCGCCCAGGAGTACGCGAATAGTCCCAGCCACGTGATGTCGCAGCCACAGCCGCTGCACTCCTCGAATAATAATTCGTCGATCACGGGCGGCAGCGGCAGCGCCAGCACCGAGCCCGTCGACGTGCTCAGCGACATCGGCAACATGCTGACGAACCTCACGAACGAGCTCGACGCGATGCTCGAGGAGGAGAAACGCCAGGGCCTTAATCCGTAATCGATCTCCGCGCCGCCGTTGCCGCTGCCGCCGTCGCCGCTGCTGCCGCCGCCGCCGTCGCCGTCGCCGCTGCTACCGTTGTTGTTGCCATATAAGAGACACAGGACCGAGAAGCCATCGAGCGCCGCTGCTGCCACCGTATACCAACGCTGAGAGTTGGCACGAAAGGAGGAGGATTAGGAGGAGGACGAGGAGGTCGACGAGGCCGACGAGGCCGTCGCGCCGACGACCGCGAGTTTGCGACCTTTCTATACATAGATGCTTTCTTCTTTACGAGCGACCGAGTAACCGACCTTCCGAGACGAAGCACGAGCCGACGGTGACTAGTTGTAAATGATTGTGGACGATGAGAAAAGGCACCTTTTGCGGAGGAGTGTAAAGTGTTTTCTAGAATTCTACATTGGTATTTGCAGCGATTTTTCTTTATTCCCATTCTGTTCTGAAATGCCTTACGCGCGTTCGCTTTGTACTATCAATAGGATAATACTTCTTGCATCGATAAATGGTGTGAGATGAAAGGCATTAAATCGAACCGAGTCGAGAAAATTGTTGTCAAGTCAAAAATGAATTTGATCAATTCTATTATGGTTGTTAAAAAGCTAAACTTATCGATCGCCCTTTTGATAGAAAAAGTTTCCTTCGGTTGAAACAAAAAAGGCTTTTAACATCTTCCGCTCCTTTTTGGATATTTACAAACATTTACTAAACTAGCTATCGGAGGCCATTGGTCGTATCCCTCTTTGCACAATTACCGAATTTCTACGGTGCTCTTTTGGATAAACTTTTACAAAAGCCTCTTATATAATATTGACTGTTCGTAAGCATTTATTTCGAAGATTTTTACTTTTTCCTACCCGTACCTACACACCATAAGGTGAAATTGTAAAAGCTCTTTTTAAGAGACCCAAATAATACATTCCACAATGTATTTCATTTTTTAACTTCCGTCCTTTCGAAGCCAGCGACAGCTTTTGTTAGTACGATTTTTCCGCTGTATCCACGTTCGATTTTACCCACTGAGGAAATCATGCAAAGCTTTCCAGTTCTAAAAAGAATGCTCGAAAAGAGAAGATACGCGCATGATAAAATATCGAAGCGCCAACGTACATTTATATCTTTCTACCTCGACTTTTCTAATAACACTAGCCCAAAAAATCTTAACATAGAAACGGTGAAAACAGTCTAACAATGCAGTATCAAATGCCAATAACGAAGACTTCTATTTATTGCAGTAAACGGTCGTAATCGTAATAAAATATAAAAATGATTAAGTAGGATTACAAATATAAACATTGATGACAAAAATCTAATTCGTCGATCAAAGTGAAATTTAAACAATTATATATATATATATATATATATATATATATATATATATATATATATATATATATATATATATATATTGAACGTATTTATTCTAATGGATTTATTTTGTAAAAGTAAAATACTTTAAATTGGCACGAATACTTATTAGCAAATGCATTCGATGCGTGTAACACAAAATTATTTACTTTTCTAAACTGTAGTTTTTACTTTCTCATTTATAGAGATACTATTTTTCGATATCAAATGTTTTGTAAAACAACATTGTAAACTGTTCATCAGCCACCAATGAGAATGTTATATTTTAAGGATAAATTATAAAATTGATTAAATCTCAATTATCGACTGAAAAAGCATTTTTCTGCGAGGATATCTCACGCACAGAATGTCCGGAAATCATTGAGAACCCGCGTTAAAATAAAACGAGCAGCTACATTCTTATGACGATAAAATAAAACAATAGTCGACGAAGCCATTTCTCGACGTCCTGTGTGCCTCGATGTAATTGCGAAAATGAGAGGAGCGCCTCGAGAAGTAAAAAAAAATTAATCACTGCGCGTGAGTGTCAGAGGCGATTATAATTCATAAGAGCGCAGAGAGTAAACGAGAACACACTACTTAAGGCTAACTTAAACACGTAAGTTTAATCGATTTAAACGGGGAATGAAGAAAAACAGAATCGCCCGATGCGTAGCGGGCTGCAGACTTGTCTTGTTAACTATTGTAGGTGTATAGTTATATATATATAGTATATATATTATATAAAAGAAAGTACCATGAGCGAACAGTGATTTTGGGAGAATCTCGTTTTTCTAAACTTTTTAAGCAACGTAAGAACCGTTTTTTAAAATCAAGGAAGTATTGAGCAAACGTATTGAATGTGCGATTTTTTACAATATACTAATGTACGTGAAAAAGATCGATTTATCTGTTTCAATATACTTATCTAATGTACAGCATTTATTAGAAAGTGTAATCATTCGAACAATGTAGTATGGCTCAAGAATAGAATACAGGGCTGAAAGAAGGTCGAAGCACTATATGAATGGGATGTTAAAGATGCGTCGAAAATATGCGATGGCCTCGGCGATGGCTTTTAAAAATGTTTCCCTCTGTTCGAATACGAGATGTCAATGACCGATCGGTCACTTGATTGTCTTTCATTTTATTTTCCTTCCGTAGAACGAGCTGCAGTATCTTATATGTAGGCGACATGATCCACAATTCTAGAGCTCGAAGTCATTGTTTTCTACATGGTAGACAAAATATTATATATATAAATATATATTATATTAGTTATAGTTTTTGTACAAAGGTCCGCGACTGAAACGGCTTTGTTATAGCGAAGCGAAGTCGCTTGAGCGTTCGTGTCAGAAGCCGCATTGTACGACATCCCATAATTTCCTTCCACGTTGATTTTAAATATAAATTTCAATTTTCAATTTTCATTTTCGGCGTGATCGTCTTTATCCGAAAAAAAAATAAACATTGTTTCGGCGATTACGGCTGGATGAAATATTTTTATCATGAGTGGAAAATCAAATGAAGCGACTTACCGCGATTCGAATTTTTGTGCGCTCGTAGAAACGTATGATCTACGTTGCGATTCTCCCAGTAACTTTTCCCTAGATGAATAAGTGATTTCGAAGTGAAAGACGTTAACTTTAGATTACTTTATTTTACAATTATGATGAAAAATCTTTTACCTCAAAATGAATGGCATTTTAATCTTTACTTTTTCAATTAAAATTATGTATATAAACCAAATTTACAATGATGTTAGGAAGAAATATTTAAAAATAAGTTTTAATTTTTACATTTCGAACAGAAATTCATTAAGTGTATGGAACTTTACTTACATCCAGATAAAATAAATGGAATCCGTTTGGTCGGCTGCGTTGAAAAAGAAATCTAGGTTCTTAAAATGACGAATGTTCGACACTTGCCCTCTTGCGAGACTGATAAAAAAAATCACGATTATAATACTACCGTAAGACATCGAGTTCCAAATAAGTTTAAAAGGCAGCGATGAATTTTGCAGTAATATTAGTCGTGTCCCATTATTGCAATCAACACGCACTTAAGAAAAATCTATAACTACATTCTTTTATATTAATTTTACAATACACATGAATCGAGTGTATAAAATTGTTAATAGTTTAAATTGATTTTACTTTATAATTTAAGTGAATGCATCGTTTGTAACAGATATGTTATTTATTATGTGAGTATAATACTAACTTTACAGCAATAAAAAATTATATCAAAATAACTGAGTGTCTTTTCAATTTATATAATTACGTTACTAATAATTCATTATAATATGTATTAATAATTATGAATATATATATATATATATATATATATATATATATATATATATATATATATTAAAGAAATAATGATCTTTTAATAAATAATTTAAGAAACTGGTAGTTTTATCCAGAAGTTGGGAATCCAGATATTTGAAAAGAAGAATTTTTTATTGTAGGTTTTTGGGTCTAATAAAAGGTCGAAAAATGACGTTATTTTCGACGAATTGAACCAATTTTGAATAAAATAAAATCAATAGGTAAAATATTTTTTAAATAGATTAGATTAAACTGAAATAATTTTGAAATCTATTAATAATAGATTTCAAAATTATTATTATTATTAATAATAACTTTTAATAATAACTATTAATAATAACTTTATGCTTATGTTCTTTTTTACAAATTATTATAGTGTTATAATCTTTATACTTATATGTATATATATAATTGTATATGTATAAAAATACCTGCAGTATTAATTTAGTTTTTAACAGAACAAAAAAAAAACTTACCGTTAGAGAGAAGTTAAGTGAAATGTTTTTGAAATAATAAAATAATTTTCATTTTTTTAATTAAGCAGAAAGTTTATCCATTTAAATAATCAGAAATATAATTTCTGAACATTATAATTAATATGAGCGATCGAAAGTATACTTTATATTCATATAGCTTTATCAAAGCAATGCTGTAAATAATATATTCAAAATATAAATATAATCACATTATTATTTATATTTTATTCGTATAAATTAATTTGGCTCCTTTTTTATGATGGCTGATTAGATATTGAGGAGTAAGTTCGAAGCAACTGTCCGATCCAGTAGCGTAATTTGTAAGCTAATTTAAATTATGCCATAAATACATAAAGACATAGCCGGCGTATGGCCATTATATCAGATTATATATCTGTACGCACGAAAACAAAATAGTACACCGCATTAATAATTAGTATAAAAACTATTACTGTTTATTGCATGAAAGTAATGCAAACTAAAATCTAAAAGTACCTGTCAAATCGGGATAGTTTATTTACATCAATTTGATGACAATATGAAAAAAAATTAGTTATTTTGAAAATATTAAAAACAATTCATACTTAGGCCTCTTCTTATCACGGGACTTGTTATAATAGAAACAAGAGCGCCATCTAATGTTTCACCTTCTTTTAATTTCTTACCGATTTAGTATATTGTGTTAGTTTACCCTCAGTCGGGTATATCGATTTTCTGTTTTATCGCGCGAGTTATTTAATATATATATATATATATATATATATATATATATATATATATATAAATTATATTTTTTAAAGATTTACTTTTTATATATTAGTATACATAATATTTAATAATCGTAATTTAGCTTCTAAAATACTAACGTTTAATAATAACATACATCCAATATTCTTGTTTATTTATCGAGAACTTTTTTTTTTTTTTTAAGAAGTTATAATTAGCTGAGAAGAAAGATTTCAGTTTCAGGTTTATTGTTGTAATATAAATGTATGAAGATTCTACAATTTTCAATATAAGTTTTTCTTGAAAATATAAAAACTAAAAATTACATCAAAGCGTAACTTCGTAATAAATCATTTTATATTATATTATATGTTATGTAAAATTAGAAGGTTAAAATATTTATAGTTTGATTAGTCAAAAATGAAAATTCTACTTGTTTCTTAAAAATTTAAAAGAATTTTGTGTACTTTAATACTTTTATCGACAGAAAAATTCATTCCCTTATATGAAATAATAACCTTCATGGATAAGACAGTAATATTTCTTGAAGGTGAAATAAATATATCTCTAGTGCGAAATATTTAGGTAATATTGTTCAAAAGGAAAGGTACTGATGTATTAATTGTTCGATTTTATTGTTAAAAAATCTTGACAATGTTTATGAATATGCATTTAATTTTTGAATGGCATCATTATTAGTGCCAAAAAAGTGCATTAAAAAAGTTTATTAACTTTTACAGTATTTAGTGGTTTTGTAATTGGTACCGATGTACCTATGAATTAGTTTTTGAGGAATTTAATTTATGCCGACTTTTAAAAATATTAGATACGAATTATCAATCAAATTAAATCTTTTTAAGGGAGTATCTCTAGTCTTTTTGCATAAATTTTCAAGATTTTTTTCTTGCAGTAAACTTGATTATCACACTAAAATTTTTTTATATTAAAAAAATACATATTGAAGTCTGCAAAAAAAATTTTTTTTTCATTTTTCATCCAATTTGACATCATATCTTGACACAGGAAGTTCTGAAATGAAAAATTCAAAAAGCATATTAAAGTATAAGTAAGTGGCGTGGCTATAGCCCGTACCTGCCCGTTCTAAATCAAGAAGTTTAAGTAAAATAAAAACAAAATGGCGGGCTTTTCTAATTTTCGGCTTATTTTTTGAGGTTATGTTGTTTAAAAAAGTGCTCAAATGTAATCGAATATTCATAATTCTAGTACGGGCTATAGCCACTTTCTTATACTTTAATATGCTTTTTAAATTTTTCATTTCAGAGCTTCCTGTGTCAAGATATGATGTCAGCCACATAAAGCAAGCTTCGTTGTGGCAGCCATATCTGGGCCATATTGGATGAAAAATGGAAAAAAAATTTTTTGCAGACTTCAATATGTATTTTTTTAATATAAAAAAATTGTAGTGTGATAATAAAGTTTACTGCAAGAAAAAAATCTTGAAAATTTATGCAAAAAGACTAGAGATGCCTCCTTAAAATGTTAAAGCATTTGTTGTATTTAACTATTTTTGATTCTCTCTTTTTCTGAAATTTGTATAGAAAATGCCTGATTAGTGATTGTTGTATATTCGTATCTCTTAATTTTCATTACAATAAATCTCACAATCAATTCCAATTCCAAATTGTAGATAGATTGTTGGGATGGGGAGGGTGGGAGTTCGAAAAATTATGTCGATAAAAATAAATTGCACGAACGAGATTATAGTCAATAAATATATGAAGTAATAATCGTATAAAATTTATTGATTATTGATTATTAAGTAGCGCTATTATTTTTGGGTATTAGCTATAAACCTAATGAATATTATGAGTTGCTTTGATTTGCTTTTAATATTCTATTCTAATGCTTATAATGTATACACAAATTGTTTTAATCGAGGTTTTATTTGTTATATTTGTTTTATGAATATATTACTTATATACTTATTATATTACTATTTATATAATTAATATGAATTCTTATACAGTTATTTATGTACGATTGTTGCAAAGGTACGAATCTTTAAAATGAATTTTATATGAGAATTCAAAAAACATTAATTACTACTTACTTGCTGACTTACATAAGGTTATTTCATCCGAGGGCGAACACTATACATATATATATATATATATATATATATATATATATATATATATATATTTGTAATTTTCATGACATAAGTGCCGAATGAACGTGGAGAAAACTTTTTTCAACGGTTGTTGTCTAAATCAATAGCAATACTTGTGTTTTTCGAAATCACAATTCGCGTGTGAGTGCGCGCGAGCGCACGCGTGTGTGTGTTTGTAAGAAAAAAATTTAATGTTTAGCTATTTCAGAAAAAGCTATCGAGCAACAGGTTACTATATCCTTATTGCTACTACGTTTTTGTAACGCTTACACCCTGGGTATAAGCTGTTAATGTAGCCACAAGGCCGCCGATTGACCGCAGCTTTCATCCGGCCGAGACGCTTCTCGCCTGGAAATCTCATTCGAGGGCTATAATTAGGGAGCAGCAAAAAGCGAATATCCCTACTACTACTACTACTACTACTACTACTACTACTACTACTACTACACACACACACTATTACGTATAGGTATATATACGCGTTGCCGGTCTCCGATGAAATCAATCATCGACTCCGTTAAAAGTTCGCCCATCCATCAACACGGGAAGGGCTCCTGACGCCTTCGAATCAATATATATATATATATATATATATATATATATATATATATATATATATATATATGGCTAATAGTCGAATAAACAAAAAGAGCGACGAGGCAGAAGAGGGGTGAAATTGGAGCTCGGAAAAGCGTAACGTATCCACAAATTCTATATTGTATATATTTGATATATAGAGGAAATATGAATTCTGGTAACGAGAACTGCGCAAATGCGTTTCAACCTCCCGGACGGGGGGCTATGGGAAAATGCAATTGCGCAGGCGTATATGGGGGGGGGGTGATGATGTAGGCGGATGCATGCGTGTGATTCCGCTTCTCTACAGTCTGCCACTGCTGGTTGTGCCATCTGCCCAATGCAGATGCAGCGTGCGTAGAACGCGGGCACTCGCGTCGGATGCACCTCCGCGCAGTGATGAAGCGAAACCACGCGAAATGGGTCACGTTCGTTTATATTACACACACACACACACACGCGCGCGCGCGCGCATAGAATAAGGGTTGGCTCCTTCAGATGCCGCTCTCTTAATATCGAAATCCAATACGACGACGGACGCACGTGCGCACGTCCGCTGTTTCCTTTCCTTGTCCTCCTCCTCTTCTCTCCATTTTTGTTCGGTGCGCCCGCGCGCGCGATATAGCGGGAAGAGGGATGAGGCTCGACCGCGGGACGGGGGGGGGGGCGAGCCGGCAGACCGAGGGATATCTCGTAACAGTGCTTGAAAACGTCCGGTTTTGAATTTCCGCGTCACCTATGTATGTATGTATGTATGTATGTATGTATGTATGTATATATATATATGAATATACGGGCGAGAATGTACGCGATCTTGCGCAGCGTATTCGCGCGCGAGTTCCCGGTGTTCAGTGTATATAGAGATAAAGAAAGTATACTAGTGTTCTTCGTATGAACGTCGAACTACACACATATATAGTCTACTTATACGCCGTATATAGCTTTCCCTCTGATTTTGCGCGGGCATTGTTTATCGCAACGGGCTCGCCCCCTCCCCCTGGCCTTTTGTCGCACCGTGATGTTTCGTGCGCTCTGCTTCTTTTTTGCCTCTCGAATTCGTTGCTGGTCTTCCCGGCCCTCCCCGGCCCTCTCGATGCTACTTATACTAGGGGACGTGACGGGGGAGTTGCATCTCTATGTGGTGATACCCAAAGTGTAGGCGAAGCTTTTTCATTTAAAGCCCCGGAAAAATTGACGTTTGTTTGTTGGTTTTCTCTTTTTTTTTATTTTGAAGCTTCCACTATATAAAATGTCTGTGTGTATTTGAAAATAATTGCACGAGCTTGCGACCCTCGCTGCAAAGTCTACAGAATCTCTGCTAGGCAGAAAATACTGCTTTTATTTTTCCGAAAATTAAGTTTGTAAAACGCGTTCTTTTAGAGTTTTAACAGGTTTTTTATTTATCAAAAAACCCCTTTTTGTCAGTAACTCGTATTTTTTCAAACGACAGCATTTTTTCATATTGACGTGTACAAGTAATATTTATATATGTATTAAAATTCTTGTTATATACATACGACGTTTGTTAAAAAAATATGGTGATTTTTTGGTTTTCTGAAAAAATATTTATTTATTAATCAATACTTATGTTGTCTCATTCAAAGTAACCCTTCTCAGATATAATACACTTGTGCCAATGCTTTTTCCAATAATCAAAGCACTTCTGATAATCATTTTTTGGTATTGCCTTGAATTCTTTCAGCGATGCAGTTTTTATTTACTTAATTATTCAAAATAGATGTCCTTTTATGGGTCTTTTTAGTTTTGGAAAAGAAAAGTCACTGTGGAATCAAAAGCCATGAATTGTTTTTCCAAAGTTCCGGATGTTTTTTGCATATCGCCTCTGACAAACGGTGCATAACTTCAAGGTAGTACTTCTTATTCACCGTATGACCTTGTGGCAAAATTTCCTGTTACAGTACGCCACGGCAATCAAAGAAGACAAGAAGCAAAACCTTGACATTTGATCGAACTTGACGTACTTTCTTCGCTCTTGGTTCCTTTAGGCTCTGCCAATGAGGATGATTGGGCTTTAGTTTCGACGTGGTAACCATATACCCTCGATTCATCACCAGTCATAACCTTTTTGAGAAAATCAGCATCATTATTGACTTTAGTGAACATCTCCTGAGCTATGGTCATGCGATGGTTCTTTTGATCAAAAGTAAGCAGTTTTGGAATGAATTCCACACATCTCATGCCTAAAATATCTGAAAAAATAGCAAGGCATGAGCCAACCGATATGCCAACATCTACAGCAACTTCTCTGATAGTGAACGACGATTTTTGAACACAGGATCTTTCACTGCTTAAACCTTTTCATCTGTTGTTAACGTGCTAGGACTTTCAAGGCGAGGTTCGTCTTCGACATGCTGTCGGCCTTCTTGGAACAGCTTGTACGACTTATACAGATTCTTTTTACTCACAGTAGACTCACTGTATGCAACTGTCAATATTTCAAGAGTTTTAGAGCACTGAATTTCATTTTTGACACAAAATTTAATGCAAACTCTTTGCTCCACTTTTTTGGTAAAAGAAAATCGTCGTGCTCATGAAAATCTTATAACTTTGTATTTCTATCACAGACAAACAAATAATGCTATAGAGCTAAAGCCGTGAATATATGCTTGGTACACGTGAGCCAACACAAAATAAAAAACAATCGATAATCGAACGGACGTAGCCCTCGATATTTGCATTCACCTTATTAATTTGAACACATCTGGTATATTTTTGTTAAATCGTAATTAATCATGAAAAAAATAGATTTTATGTGCTTATTTCTACAATTAACAGTACAACGTCAGTTATATATAATAATTATAAGATAATGTCCAAGTGAAAGTTTTTCAAATATACTAAAGTTATCGAAAAATACTCTTTTCGACTAAATAACGTAATATGTAATAATTACTAAAAATGTTAGTTAATCGATTTGTCAAACAATGTGTATATGAGATCGTTTTCAAATTGTTATAACAAATTAGTTATATTATGTAGAAAAAAATGCAAAGAGGTCACGATTACCTAAATTTCGTAATAAATTCATTCTTATATATAATTTTATTTTAAACAAAGGAGTTTTGATATAGTATGCAAGGAACAATGTTTTGTGAAAAATTACTTAAATTTCTATTATAGTAAGAAGACTATGAAATGTACTTAACTTTGAGAAAATTTACTGTACGTATATTTATTTTTAAATATCTGCTACTCAAGATGAGTATAAAAGTTTTAACAACTATGAATAAAATTATATTAAAATCTGTTTGCCGATATTGGTAAAAATTTTAACATTTCTCTCCTTATAGAAGCTGAGGTATAAAATATAGCAATCAACAACCCATTAAACAATGTTAAGAAAATATAAAATTTGTTCAAATTTTATCTCGCAATTTTACATCCTTTCTATTCTTTTCTGAATCTGAAGCAAAAATTCGAATACAGAATAATACATACTAAACAATTTCTACCTATAAAATTTAAACGAGGAAATGCACGCTATAGCTTAACTATTCTGCGTATTCGATAGAAAAAGTACGAACTTTATAAGAATATTCTCAATTTTCCACTATTATCTATGTATAAATTCGAAGGAAATTAAAAAGTTATACAAAAAGTCAAATCATTGGAAGACACTTTCATAAGCGTCCTTGCAAATTCGATAAAATTAAATAGATAAAAAGTTATATCAGATCATATAAAGTAATGTTATCACGAATTCGTTCGTTATGGCCCCAACTGTAACGATTATACGCAGTAGGGGATTAGCAGTTTTAAAACTTTTTTTTCTTCTAATTTCTTGCATAATATCTCTTTTTAAGTCAATAGATAGTTTAAAAATTTTATTCAGTGAAAATATGACAAATATTCTATAATTTATTCATAACACAATACTAAATAGATATGAACTTGATAAATTTCTATATAATTTGCTCACTCAATATATAAATGTCAGTGTTAAAACGATAAAAAATTTGCCAATAATGGTGAAGATATCTAATAAGCATTAACGCGTGGTCTGCGATCAAACTTCTATAACAAATATTAATGATTATCGGTAGAAAAATTTTTGAACAGCCCAGCAAGATTAATCGTAACTGATGATGTTAGAAAAGACGATAACTAATGGAACATAAGTATACAGCAAATCTCTTTTCTGTCCGAGTAAGAACAAAAAAATAAAATCTAGAACAACTATATATTTCACAGGTTGGAGATAAGACGAACTGACGGTTTATGGAACGAGGGGGGAGGGGTTAAAACATAAAACTGTAATTTATAGCCCTTATCATTCGGCAGTTTTGTCAGAAAATCCCATCAACCAGTGAAGCTCGACTTTTTCTTCTTCTCTGTCTTGAGCTCTCGTTGACTTTCTTTTTTCCCTCATCGCTCACTCTCTCTCTCTCTCTCTCTTTTGCTCTCTCGTCCCTTTGCGAATTGCTGTGCACCTTCCCTTACGCGCTTCATCCTCCTTATATATATATATATATATATATATATATATATATATATATATATATATATATATATTATATATAGACGGAGAAACAGTGAGAGGAAGATGCGGAGATATAGAGATAGGAAGGCGGAATGAAACCGAGAATAACAATGTTCTCTCTTATCGTCGAACTATAATGCGATTTTGAATTTAACGTAGCGTAAAGATGCGATATAGACGTTATATTACGGCTTGCCGCGCATATATAGCCCCCGGGCTTCGCGCAAGACGATTGAAAAATTAATTGTCCTGCTTCACGCGCTCGTTCCCTTTATTATAACATCTTTGCCGATCGTGCTTGTATTTTTTTTCTCTCCTGATATATCTATAGATACATAATAATTTTACGTAGCTCAGATATAATAAAATCTCGCAAGATTAATACGCTGCGAAATTGCTCGTTGAGAAAGTTGACTGTAGCCGTTAATCGAAGCCAGCTTCGCGATGCTGCATCGGTCGAGACATTGGTTCTTTATATATATATGTATGTATGTATGTATGTATGTATGTATGTATGTAGGTATGTATGTATGTAAAACAACGCATGCGCTTCGTATCGAGTGCAATCAATTTTAGACCGAATTTCAGATCGTAACTGATTATTTCGGCGCCCAGAGGAACGATTGTATATAGATATATGTATAGTACGTATATTTTTATCGGCTGCGCACAGGAGGCGTTTCGCACGTGTAAGGCGCGAGGTATGGGCGTCTGTAACGAGCTGATAATGAAGCGGATGTACTGATTTTAAATTGCGCTATATATATACGAGCGGTGAGCGCGCCGATATAATACCTGCGGGGAGATTGCGGTAATTTTTATGATTATACCTTCCACGGGAACGGGTTCTTTCGGGTTCTTTTCGCTGAATATATTATAATGTAATTTTTCATATTGTTGGAGCTCAGAACTGCATAAGCAAAAACTTATGTATATTTAACCGACACGTCGTTGGGCTCGGACGGACCGGTGTAAGTTGTAAAGGGAATAGTAAAGAGACTCGCACGACGGTCTCGCAGTCAAATAGGCGAATATACGTAAGCCTCGGAAGGCATTGACATGAATCCAATGCCGTAGCAATGAATTGGTTTGTAAAGCCGCGTAGAACGATATCAGCAGATATACAGGACTTGTAAAAGTTTTTCGGTCTGATATTGACAGAAATGTAAAAGAACGGTAAAATACAGACTGCAGAACTATTTCTAAGGTATCGTGGTATAAGTCCGAATATATGATTTACTTACAAATTTTCGTGAACACCCACCGACACCCACACACATATTGTAATACACACAAGCACTTGTACAGACTGAAATTGTGCATTCCTCAAAAAAGTTTTGGTTTTTTGCACTGAAATTTTGGATAGAACAACGATAATCGTTATTGTAAGCAGTAATTAATTGTTCGTTGTAATAAACGAAATGAACATCCAATCGAACAAAGTTAGATCGTTTATAGTATCCGTATCTTCAAGTGTCGTGATTAAAAACAAAACCAGTCTTATTAGAATTACCAAAAAAATGGCTAAACTGATTTTAAATAATTTAACGTAAAAAGATTGAATTAAAATCGCGAGCTATAATTCGCTTTATTCGCTGTTAATTCGATGCAATTTCGCATTATTTGAATTCTTCATACAAAGGAGGCCGCAACGGGTCTACCGCAAAACACTCTATTTTTTTACCCAGTTATTCTCGATGCCTTGTTTCAGCAGAAATTGTTTTATGCCGAGTTTTATATGTAAACGTATACGAGAGAAAACGGTTTATAAAAAATTACTATATTTTCTGGGAACAAGGAGACCGTCGACTGAGAAATAGCGAGGAAAATTCTCGGGGAAATTATAAAAAATATGTCATCACTTTTTATTATAGAATAGAATAAAAATTATCATATATATAGTCCTACTAACTCGTATAACGTATGGTATAGTTGGGTTTTCCCACGCATCCAAATATATCCCTGCGTCTCTATAAGAGATATAGTAATTTTTAGCTATTTGTTGGAGACTTATTATGCTGAATGTAAAAACCGTTTTCATATTATATAGACCGAATAATGTTTCATCTATATATATCTATATAATACGTCGAACGATATGCTTATATAAGCGAATAAATCAGAGAGTATAAGCCATGGCACACCTTGTTTAGCAATGGATGGGGTTTAGCATTAAAGTATCTCAAGCCGAACGCATTTCCGCCGCACTATATATTATACTCACACCGCGAGCTATAAATATATATATATATATATTAACTGTATATAACAGTATATGTAGAACCGCGAGGGCATACGTTGTAGGTATACCTATTATATTATAATATGCGTAAGGAAGAGGGTCCCAAAACGGAAGCGACCCCTATACAGACATAGCGGCAAAAGGGAAAAGTCTGCTAGACCATAAACAAATGACGCTGCACGTATTGCAGCAGAATTGCAGTGTGGGGTGTGGTAGTAGCCGTGGCGAAGGGGGGGAGGACGATTGTCAGACGCAAGGTCGACGACCCTGTTCTTAGCGCTTGACCCCCGCGCGGCTCTTTTGGAAAATCGATGAGTGCAGCAGTTTTACCCCGTAGTTTTACCAGGTTTTGCCCCGATAGTTTTACAAAGAGATATATGCTTTTACGTTGTCTGGTTTTGCTTTCGCTTTCGTTCGCGATGCCCGTTGTAATATCAGCGTCATCCTTCTCGCGTATTATATGGAACCTTTTGGAATTTGGGGAATCGCGCACACATCGTTCATTCATATATTCATTAATAATGATACAACTACATAGGAGCTTTGAAAATTCATAAAAAAATAGTTATGATATGATAATATGTTATAATCATCAAATTCATTAAGAAACGATTTTTATTTTAACCTTTTCTATACGAGTGCTAGAGGAATATACGTAATAAGTATATATATTGAATCTTAGTACAGTTTAGTTCACTATACTCATATTGTCATTACGAAATTAATGATCCGAATAACGTGTTGAAATACAAAAAATATAAATAATTTCGACATTTTTAATTTTAAACTTACTATTGACTTCTTTAGAGATGTATCGGTTTTTGATTCGGTAAGATCCTTTTGCGGCCGAAATGAATATAATCTGTTAACATAAACTTTCATGAAGATCTAATGATTCGTATAATATTATACAAGAATTGAAATCCATTGGAACAGATTATATGTTGACTAAAAATTGAAAAGAGTTTTACCGAGAAAACCGAAAAGTTTCTGACGAATACAATAAAAAGTTTAAATTATTTATATTTACCTTCGAACTATGATAATTCACTTCGTCATTACAACCTAATTATATACATTGGCATTTACATAAAATTAACTATCATTGTATATTGTTATAACTTCAAATACAAGACTCCTCTTCTTCAGTAATAAAAATATGAATAATTGTCTAATATCTTGAACGTTATCCTGGCTACACTACTTCTAATCAAATAAGATAAATAGCGACAGGCAATTATTTATATAAAATTCATCTGACCAAGCCTCTAGTGTATATATATAGAAAAGAAAATAATAATTAAAGTGTTTTGAATCAATATATATATAACTTTGACTCTCCGATTCATTTATTCTCCCTTCAAATTGATTATTATCATATTTTTAAATTTGCAAATGGAAGAGCGCATGATACAAGCGGTAAGATTTTATCTTATCTCAAAAAGATGATCGCCTTCGACTTTCATGTGCGGGTTGCGCGAGGCGGCGCGGCGGCCCGCAAAACAACAAGTAACGCGTACCGCACACTCGGCATCGTAACTACTGTCAAACCAGTTTGCAAGCCCTTCTATATATACATAAATACGCGAATTTTTCGTTTCATATAATATAATATGCGCTCTAGAATTTACAAACATGCAGAGGTGCTACAGATTGGTATATATTATATACCGTCAATGGTGTGGTGCGGTACTTTGCAATTAAGAGAGAGAGAGAGAGCGATGAAAAGAATATTGCGAAAAAACGCGTTCACGGCTCGTTTAGTTTGGTGAACGTGTACGCATTATTTTATCCATCTGAAGGAAGTCCAATAATTTTGAATATTTAGCAACGAGGCAGGAATATAGATTCACAGCTGAAAAACTAAGGATTAATTGTAATAATTTTTAATTTTTAAATAACGGGTACATTTTTTTCAAAAGACTCAAAGAAATATCAAAGGAAAGAAGCAAGTGGCTTTCGGTAACTACGAAGGACAACAGATTCGATAGAATAGGGATTAGGAGCGAGCTAATATTTGAAAATATTTTGAATTAGGGGTATTTCGACGTGAAAAATACAATATATCTGTATTACAGAAAGAGAAGCAATTGGAATTTTTGTTCTAAATATTGTTCAATTAAGTAAAATTAATAAATTATTTTAAAAGTCGTATTACACACAAACATACATGCGTTTCATATCTGGCTGACTAATCAGTCCACGCATATTCACCCTTGATACATGTATATATATATATATATATTTACACATATATATATTTCTCATTTATCTGACTAGATCTGACAGTCGTCAGCTGGCGCGAACTAGAGGCTTTCCCCGTTTTTCCCCGTTTTTCCAGGTGTGTGCTCGCGCGGTCGTTCCCCTCGAATTTAGGATTATGCCATCATACGATAGTCCTTATGGTATACAGTAAAGGCCCATATAGGCCCAATGTGTGACTATCCAGGACGCCGACCTATAACACACACACACACACACAATGACGCGCGCGCAGAGAGAGAGAGAGAGAGAGAGAGAGAGAGAGAGAGAGAGAGAGAGAGGGAGAGAGAGAGGAAAGTTTGGACTGCGTATAATAATATTCAAAAGTGTAAAATTATTTTACATGTTGTGTGTTGAAAAACGCATTGTCAGTTTACTTCTTTTAAAAAGAGCGATTCTTTCGTACACCTATTTCTAATATTGTTTACACCGATTATTTTAAAAAATTGTATACTTAAGCTTTTGTTCTCATGTAGGCAAATTAAAAATGCTAAATAAATTTTGAAGGTAAAATTTATAAATAAAATCAGGAAGTATAGGAATTTTCAGCCAAGATTTCCTATATGTTATAATTAAATTTTATTATCAGTTAAAAAATTGCGGGAAAGTGAAAGTGATTGCCGGCGAAAAGAATGATAATAATCTCTCTTTGCATTATACTTTCTTTCGCTCCTTCTTTCTTCTTTTTTTCCTTTTTTTATGACTTATTTGAAATCCGTCGTGCAACGATTCTGTGCGTGGCTCCAAGTGTCGTTACACCTATTCTTATGAAATTAAGCCGCAGCTCTCGTGTATATATAATGTTCCTCGTGTCGGTACAAATTTAAAAAAAGAACAAAGCAAAAAATCGAGACTGCATTTAGTTCCCGGCCAGAGGGAGGAGGTGAGGGGGGGGGAGGCAAAATTCAAATAAAGCAAGTATAACGACGGCAACACTGAAAAGAGCAGATATTTTCCTAGACCGCTCGCTTCCCTCTTCTTCCCGTCATAAAGAAAATCTCGGCGCACGCGCGATAATCGCGAGAGAGCGCGCGCGCGCACGATATATGTCGGAGCCATACAGTGCGGAAGCGCTTAAGACCTTGTTTAATCGCCGAGGGCCTCAGGGGGGAGAGGCTTTTATTTGCGCGACCTCCGCATCGCAGGGTGCATCGCACGCGCGCGCTCTGTTTCCGCCATACACACACACACACACACACATATTGGAAAATACACGGTGGGATTTCTCGGCGCGCCTTGCAGCGAGCGAAGAGAATGGGGAGGGGGAGAAGGGTTCGTTCGGTTCGCTCGCGCGTACAAAGATTTCCCCCGCAGCCGGCTTATAAAGTAAATAGTCGCGCTCTCGGCCGAGCTTCGACCGCGCGCGTGGCCATGTCGGCGCGGCCGCTCCCAGCGCGACGATGCATCCGCGCACGGGGACGCCGATGGCCACACCGCTGCGCTGCGAGGAGGAAGGGAGAGGCTCGAGTGCTCCTCGCGGTTATTCGATATTCGCAGCCGCGCGCATCGCCGAGCGAGGGAAGGAACGAAGGAGGCCAATGCGAAAATGATAATAATAATAAAAAAGTGGGGGGGGAGAAAGGAAAAGAGGGAAAAAATGAAAGATGTAATGAACCGAGGGGCGAAAGGGAAAGGAAGGAGAGAGAGAGAGAGAGAGAGAGAGAGAGAGAGAGAGAGAGAGAGAGTTAAAAAACGAGGGAAAATAATGAGACGCGCGCGGCTGCAGCGAGTCGTTAAGGAAAGCTACAAGCAGCTTCTCCTGCTCTCTTCTACCGCCGCGCATCGGGCGAATTAGTTGGGAGCGAGATGGCGCTCTTTGCGATCCTTCCTTCCCGCCCCAATACGTATTCCATGGCCACTCGTTATTATCGGCTCCCCCGCCGCCTAACCAGTACGGTAGCGCAGTCACGAATAATTTTTCGCTAAATGTACTTTCACCCAATGGCAAATTTTACGATTTGCATTATAATAATCCTTGGCGAACCAAGAGTTCGCGCGGAACGGTAGATATATACGTCTATATACGTATCTGTATAGACTTTCCTCCCTTGTCAATTTTCTCCAATTAAATTAAGATGAAATAAATGGACGACTGAAATAATACAAATAATGACTAGATAGCAATGAATTTTATGTCTCTAATTATTTTATTCTGTATTGTTTTTTTGTTATATATAT
The DNA here is from genome assembly GCA_018907035.1 of Sycobia sp. Sy_11. Taxonomy (NCBI): domain Eukaryota; kingdom Metazoa; phylum Arthropoda; class Insecta; order Hymenoptera; family Epichrysomallidae; genus Sycobia; species Sycobia sp. Sy_11. The sequence goes on along the minus strand of JACCIC010000059.1, from coordinate 157,092 downwards.
ATATATATATATATATATATATATATATATATATATAGTACATTCGAATTTTTTGAACTTTAACAATTTTCCTATATATATGTTTCTATAGAACTCGGCGGGAAAATATAATTTCAGCTCAACAAGTATTGCAACCGGGGTACAAACATTTCTATCCTTGCGCGCACCGTTGTAAGTCCGTTGTAATGCGCTCGATTTTTTTTCCGCGCTCTTTTATAAACGAACAGACACAGCGCGACAGCTCCGTTGACGGCCGCAGGCATGGAGTGCACCCAAGGATACATGCGAAACCGCAATGCATACACACACACACACACACACACACACACACACACACACACACACACACACACACACACAGAGAGAGAGAGAGAGAGAGAGAGAGAGAGAGAGAGAGAGAAAACTCCGTATTAAACGGGACTGATGGCTCCACGATGTGTTACGCGTTAAAAGTCTACTATATTTTCGTGATTCTCATGATGAGTGATGGGGCAGCTCCATGACCCCCTCCACCCGCTGTTCAGGTGCGCTGTTTAATTATAAAAACAGCCAGCTTGTTAAAATTTAACCACATCGACTTATTCACTGTTTATATATATATATATATATATATATATATATATATATATATATATATATATATATAGGCAGAGAAAAGTCAAAGGGCCTCCTCGACTCAGCATTATACAAGGAATCAACGAGTCACTATACGAGCATATATACGTAATAAATATCGATACACGCATACATACTAACGAACCAGTCGACATAATCCACCACAAGGCGCACATCATCGCCACCGTCGTATCTTCGGTCATCTCTATCTGCTCTGTTAAAAAAGCCCGCCCCATTGTTATACCCGCAGCGCGTTGCATCGACATATATTGTAAGATGAAGAGGCTACGTTCATATATAGTAGGCGTGTGAAAAATAAGTAAAAGTCAGGGGGGCGATTAAGTTTTCGAACGCATCGCGATGTCCGTCTCCCTTTTCGTACGTTATCTTCGGGAGAAAATTTGCCCCTAAAAAAAATATATAAGAATTATTGAACAGATATAGGCGCAGGTACTTTGTAAATACATTTCTTAAATTATATTCGATAATAACAATCAAATCTAATAATCTAGATTCAATTACAATCGATGGTTTCTATTTGTTATCAATGATACTGTTTATAATCTTAAAATTTCTAGATGAAACTATCCAATGGAATTAATTTTTTAAATATGTTCAAGTAAATATTTCCATAATCAATATATAATCTAAATATGCGTAGTAATCTGGACATATCTACATGCCGCTCTCTAACATTTCTCAAACATTCGTTTGTTATATCTTAGTACTCGATTCCAATTACGAACATGAAATAGTTTATAAAATTCATCGGAGATAATGAATTTCTATATAATTATGTCATATTTAAGAAATGGATATGCAGTTTCAACGAAATTTTTAATTTAGTGGATCTGCGTTCAATAAAAATAATCGTGACTCGTGATTATGAAAATCTATGATTCCAGTTTCTAAGTAACTGATAAATAACTCCACCAAACATATGATAACTGTTGTTCAAATATGGAGACCTGACAACTGATACAAAAGTTACTGATGGCGAAATTAAAGACTTAAATAAATCAACATAGGTATTGGGATTTTTATAGTCGTCTGTGGATCTACAAAGAAAATGAAGTAAATTGAAGACACAATTTACTCAATACATGAAGGCAGAAAGAGAACGAAGGATCATGAAGAACATTTGAGCATATAGTACTTACTTCAAGAGGGAGTTTTAAAATCTTCGCAGCCCTCGTAATTGGCCAAGCAAAATAACACGCACAAGACTGAAACCTATCTCTGTCGGTCCGTATATATTGATGATAGTAGGAGACACAACTAATCAATAACGTACAGAAGCGATAGAATTATGTTTGAATTTTATTCGCGTTATTCGAGGCTTTATCCCTCTCTCTCTCTCTCTCTCTCTCTCTTTCACATTGCCTCTTACAATAGCTCAGATGACTTGAAAGACTGCCTCTATTAATATATATATATATATATATATATATATATATATATATATATTTTTTTTTTTTTTTTATTAAGCAGTTCGAATCTGAAGAGATTTATTTCTGCAACAGCTATCTATTAATATATGCTCATAGTAAAGGAGATCATACTCTTTAAATATCTTCAATGAACATTCATCTACAAGGTATCAATTTGTCTTACAATATATATAATAAAAAACCAACGACAACGATTGATAATTAAATCTAACAATATTAGGCTTATCAAAATTTAAAAAATTTCTATTCGACGCCGTTAGTAATAATGTTTAATAGTGTTAATCTAATTATATAATATCTCTTTGCAGTATAGGTGTATTCAATGAGCTCATACTGTGGTTCAATATTATTAGAACATCCACATAATAACAAACATGGACGCCTTTAAATAGAATTTACTATCAAGATGGAAAATCAATAATGTATTCAACAATATATCATGATTCACAGAATCGACAGCTATTGAAAACAAAAAATTAATATAAAACGTGTCGATGGATTGGGATTTTATTCGTAATTGCTGATGTATTAGGTTATTGAATAAGAATAAAGTTGGATACAATCGATCTATCACAAATTAAACCATGTTAGGTTCCTCCAGTATTATATGTCATCAGATAAAAAGGAGCCTAATGTATGTAGTTATGAGTGAATCAAAAACTTTCACTGAAATAGTAATAATTGAACTAGGACGATCATTGTTAACCTGACACAAGTCTACGCAGTCCGCACCTACAAATATCGATAATACACAACGATCTATTTTTATTTCGGTGAAAAATATCGTGAGGAAAAAAGATCAAGACATAATACGAAATATTTCACAGAAACAAAAGCCAAATATAGCATCAGGATCTGAATCAACATTATTATCAAGATTGCACTAGGGTTTATTATTATCTAAGGCATACGCGTATGCATGTTACATATGGTCCTTCGTCCCAAGCGCGATCGAGGACTTAGGGCGGATCGTGTATCACGCGCTTCCTCGTTCACAAACACACACACACACGTGCGCGCACGTACGCACACGTGCATACACACATGCGTAAACACCGCGACGTCGCGACGAGCGAACAGGAAAATTACGCGAGGAACCTCGCCCGCGAACGTTTGCGCGCGCGCGCAGCCTCAAGGAAGACGGCAAGAAGAAGGGGGGGGGGAATCTTTATCGCCGCAGCCGCGCGAGGCTTCCATCGCGAACTCCGCGAGCTCTCGCGAACGCACGGTGCGTTTACCGTACGCACAGTTCGAAGCTCTATTAGATACGTTTATAATAATGTTCGATGCGCGCGCATTAGGCCGATACTCCGCTTGGCTTTGATCGGGCCTCTCGCGGGAGGATTTACGCTTCGGCATTTACATTAGGTACTGTATATTTATAAATATATATGACGAGGCGACGAAAGCAAAGGTTATGCAATATATACATACTGTTGAGCGAGAGCTCGAGAGGGTTCAGAGCCGCCTTTCCCCGCGTATTTTACGTTTGCATTATACAGAGCCGGGTAAAATATTATATACATATATAGCGTTTATTTCGTTGGCTATATTCGAAAAGAGTTGTTCCGATGACGGACGGGGCGGGACGAACGGAGGAGGGGGTGCGGAGTTTTTTATATTAACAGAGCACGCGCGCAGCTGTGCCACGATGGAGATTGATCGAAGCGATTTTTTCTTTTTTTTTTGCCTCCCAAAGCGATTCTGGACTTTCCGATGGGAGGGGGGAGGGGCTTTGTGAAGAAGCGTGGCTTGACGGGGCGTCGAGGAGAACTGCTTATTGATACTAGTCGCCATTGTGCCGAAATCTATCGTCCGTGCGATATTTTTTTCCTTCGGCGATCTTTGTTTCGAGCGGCACCTGGCGCTTCTATATACACAGATTCGCATTGAAAAAGTAAAAGTAAAGTTTGTAGAACTACGAATATCTAATAAACATCGATAATACATTCTACAAAAATCTAGAACAAAGGTAGACGGTTGAAAATATCTTGTCTTTCAAAAATGTGTGGTGCATAAACTGACTTGAAAAATAAAAACACTTATAACAATTTTTTCATCTGTCCAAGAGATTACATTTATAAAAATGGCTTTGTGTGTTTCTACTACTGAACAAACGACATTCTGCATAGGCTGCAGGCAGCAGTGTCATATCGCCGCAAATAACAGAATCTGGTTAGAAGCCGCAGGTTTCAGTTCGGATTTTTATTCGTTCCTTGGCATATTCCGCGAATGAGCAATTGTTACGTTGAATAGCGATACACGATTATTAAAAATGCATCGAGTGACGCATTTATTCATTCACGCAATGCAGTATATTACATATTATCGTTCGCAAGGTGCGCGGATGTACCAGCGAAATTAACGACGCGCGTTTCAATCCCGAGGCAACGCTTGAGCTAGCAACATTGAACTAATGAGAGATATAAATTACTATGTAGAATCTCATTGGGCAGAACCAATTAATTAATGCAAAATGAATTGAACCTGTAACATTGTAAAAAGTTTTAATCATTATGATCGGTCCGCGATGCAATTGATTTTAATGAAAATAACCACGTTACATTTATTATATTCGCGTTTTCGTTATTTTTCCAATTTTCCGAAACGAGTTTTCTTCGCGAATTTATGAATGCAAGCGAGCGAACGAGCACTCGAAACGTAAATTGGAAGAGCGCGTAATGAATGAATCTGCAACAGGAATTACAGCAGGAATTATAATCACACGAGCAAAAAAATAAGTTAACCTAAATTGCGTCGGGGTTTTTTGAAATAAAACAAAAATACAAAAAATTAATAAGTAAACAATAAATAGTTGTATATAGTAACGAGGTGCGATGTTCACTATAAAAACATAGAAACGTGAAATTGAAAGCGAAAGAGAAGTAGTGAAGTACTTTTCATTCGAAAAAGACAAACTTCTCTTTTAGCACTGCAGTATACTGGTATTATAATATCTGTATATACAATTTATTTAAGAAATTCTAAATAGATTGCCGCAAGTCTTATTATCAATGCATTTTCTCAAATATTCGAATTATATATTAGAATTTGTTAGAATTAAACATACACTAAATTAACATTCTTTAAATAATTGATTTTTCCGCGTCAAAATACGTTGAAGATCGAGTATTATGGAAACTCTTTTAATATTTCATTTAGGACAAGTGAAAACATGTCGCTATTTTTATACGTATATATACTTACATATAAATATCGTTTACCATGAGAGATATATTCTTATCTTTCTTATTTTTTATACAATATATATATATCGTAAACGATATTTAGATAGGACGAGCAAGAGAGACAGAGGAGAGATCTTCTTCGCCTTAAGGTAAGTTAAAATATCGTGTAGTTAATTACAGAAAGAAAGTTTGGAAAAAACTTAGACACAATGAAAATTATAAAATAAAATTTGTTTACAGCATGATATGTTGATGTAATGAGTTTAAAATCTTATAATAAATTTAAAATTTTGAAATCAATCAGAATAAAATGTGCAGAAATAGGAGAGGCGTTAGCATTTGTATCTGACTTTCCACCTTCCAATTCCATTTACGGGGCGCTCAACTGTAAGTTGAACTAAAGAGAGGCAGGTGTCAATTTAATAAAGAATGATAAATGTTATCTCATTTACTTGACTCTAACATTCAATTCACATTATTTCGATTATTATTATTATTATTATTATTATTATTGTTGTTGTTGTTGTTGTTGTTGTTGTTGTTGTTGTTGTTGTTGTTGTTGTTGTTGTTGTTGTTGTTGTTGTTGTTGTTGTTGTTGTTGTTGTTGTTGTTGTTGTTGTTGTTGTTGTTGTTGTTGTTGTTGTTATTGTTGTTATTGTTGTTCTTGTTCTTGTTCTTGTTAGAGTCAAGTAAATTAGATAGCATTTATCATTCTTTATTAAATTGATTGGTTTTGAACATTTTGTGTAGAGGGAGGATTGTCTATTCAAATGAATAAATTTTTAGTTTAGTGGAGATAGGGTTATATATAAATTAGAATATTAATATAAGGTTTAGTTTAGTCCCTGATAAGGAGCCGTAGCCAGCTCGAAACGTTGGACTGGATCTTCTGGATCTGGTAAAGATGGTGGGGACAGTCAGATTGCACTTCACTAATAAAAAATTTTTTCAGCGAATATATTTTTATTTCAGATTAGTCTATGGGGCTAATTTTAAACAAGGATAACCTGACTATCATTATAATGTTCAATTAATTATATATTAATATGTATTAGTATTGATATAAATATATATTGATGTTATTATGTATTAATTTTAATTTACTTAATTGGACTGTAAGACCAATAGAAATATTTATTAATTTATCTAAATACAGTCAACATAAGCACAATTAAAATATAACATTTGTATATAATTGATTATATACATATAACACCTAGCTATCAGCTCGCGTTTGCCAGAAACGAAGACTAAAATATTTGCTTCATAATCAATAAAAATGTTATAAATATAAATTTAAGGTGTCCATTATATAAATTTAGTAACATAATTGGCGTACATATATATCATTATCTTAGTCTTAACAAAGTTAACTATGAGCCAATCAATCATTTGAAGAGCTGTTTTTGAAACAGAATGTTTAAAGATGAAGCGAAATTGAAGATTATTGACGTAGATAATAAATGTACTAAAGGTTGTTAATATTGTTATACTTGAATTAAAAGTTCTAACAGGCTTTCTTAATCAGAAAGAACCTCATCAGTTAGTAGAATGATATCGGACCATCAATTAACTAGCAAACCATTTCACATAGATGATATCACAATCTAATATACGAAGTTACATAACAAAAATTAAGAAGTAAAACATCTGCTTTTAATACCATTGAGTCAACACGGCGATTCTGGTAGAATTTAGCCTTACGGTCATATATTAGATTTTTATACGTTAAATAAGAAGATAACTGATAATATACTGCTCGTCGCAAAATTTTTTTGAAAAAAAAAGTGTTGCTATAGCCCTGGTATCCAATACCTAAAAGATCTGGCAAATTTTAACAGTACGTAATAAGTTATAATCTTACCAAAGTTTAAGAAGGAGAACAGTAGCAAGATCTATGTTAAATCTAGGAAAATAAAAATCTGAGGTCGTCCAAATTTAATCATTGCCATGCTAAGGTCATAAGATTCAGTAGCATTAAATAAAGAGAACAATATAGTGTACTGAATATTTATGAGATTTTCAAAAATGAAAAAATGATCATACATGAGATAGTCGTTTGGATCAAAATTCTGCCACGAATGTATGCCCTTCAGATTTATTAAGTCGAATGATCTCTGGTTCTAAGATATTAATAGACCACCAAAATAAAGGATGGGTTCAATAGCTTCATAACGAGGCGATCAATAGTTGATAACGATCAAACTTTCATATATGTCATCGACTCCGCTTATCTGTGACAAAAAGTCAGAGACATCTACTACTTTGATAATGTGTTTTACATATAACGATGAAAATAATTTCACTCCCGTCAATTGGATAAATAGACACCCTAACAAATTGACGTTTAATTTTCTATATAGGGAAGCCATTCAACCCTTAAATCGTACTAGAAAAATGTCTCAGACTATGTAACTCCACCCAGTTAAGATTCTTTATAAGACCAACCATCAAGCGATGTTATTAATAAGAGATTTTGTCTATTTTATTTAATTTATTTAAGATGTATATAATTCTTAAGTAATTATGAGTGTTGGTTAATACATAAGCGAAAATAATGTGCCTTGAAAGTTCTGATACACCAAATTAGCTTTTTTTTTATTTGAGCAATTTTGAACTCTCTATTGAGAATTATTTAGCATACAATAAATTTACAGATAATATCTTAGTGTATATATGCAACTTTTTACATATTAGATGATAAGCTTATAACTAATGAGATATTTAACAATAATCGATAGTGCCTTTATGTTGAGCTTTATTAATAATATATTTATATCTAGGGGGAGGTATGTTTTTATATTTCTTAGCTTTTTGATCAAATCAATTCTTTGATTATCGTACAGGGAGCATTGCCATACAACATGGTTGAGATCTTGAATTTCTTAATTACAAGTACACATTTTACTATGGCTATGCCAATACGATAGAGAGATTTATTAAGGTTATAGTGTCGAGATCTAAAGCGGTTGATGGAGACTATTATTTCTCGTTCTAAATTTATTTTATAATGCCATGGTTTGTTTTTACTCTGATAATAATATCAAAAATATTTTTTTCCCTTTAATTTTCCATCATCTATAGACTTTCTTGTACTGAGTATCATTTTTCTTTTAATTTCTGCTCGAAAATCGGTAAATGGAATTTTTAATGTACTATCTAGTTCTTCTAGGGCTGCTTCTTTAGCTGTTTTGTCTGCGACTTCATTACTTGCTATCCAAACATGGGAGGGGATCCACACTAAGTCAATTGATTTGGCGTTATTAGTTTCGTTTATAATTTCATTATATTTCTTCGTGATTTGGAACAATTGAAGGCTTCTTTTTATTTCTATTTTTGGATTACTTAGGCTTTTTAGTAGACTAAGTGAGTCCGAGAAAATTATAAATGAACTGTCTCTGTGATTTAATACTAGATCTAAAGCGCCGCTAACTGCCATGCTTTCAGCAAAAATTAAAGAAATAGTTATTAAAGTTCTTGCTTGTATGATATTGAGGTCTCGACATATCATAGCGCAACTCACTGACCTTGCATTTAAGCTTTTACTTCCGTCCGTGTATATGTAAATAGCGTTATTATCTTTGAAATATGCGTTAAATGCTGCATTTGGATTTTCACTATTTTTGATCTTCGTTTCAATTTCTACATTTGTTGGAATGCTTGAAATACTGGTTTTAACGTATATGTCGTATATGTGATAGTTACTGTTACATTGTATAAATTATTTTTGCAGAACAGATTCTTCTATGCACTCAATTAATAAATTTTTCCTTTTTCTATTTTGCTTTTGATTTTGTTTATAGAAAAGAGTTATTGTTTCATGGGTTAACAAATTTGAATTAAAAAATACTTTAATAAGATAGTTTTTACATAAAAATTTTACACGGTCAATAATTCTCGGAAGTTTTGATTCTTTTAGTAGTATATTATTTGGCGTACTATTGCCGTATTCAAGAGCCATAAGTATTGCTGGTTGTTGTATATTTTCAACTTGAGTTGTTCGTTTTTTCGTGTGGGGAAGTAAATATAAGAACCATATTCAATTTGAGATCTTACGAGGCTTTTCTAGAGACCTATTAACGTATCGGGATTAACGCCCCACCAGGTGTCCCGTAAGTATTTTATTATGTTCAAGGCACTCGAACACCTTTTTTTCATAGAGGTAATATGATGAGTAAATGTTAATCAGTAATCAAATACTATACCTAAAAAGCGAGCCTTTTCACTCGATTTAATTATACAATCGTCCATATTAATTTCAGTTTCTCCTGGTAAGATGTTTTTTCTATTTAAATGAACTAAATTTGTTTTATGTGCTCAAAGTTCTAATCCAAATGAATTTAAATTAAAATTGATTATATTAATTGAATTTATAATCAACTTCTTATATCTTTTTAATGGTGAGATTTTTGCATAAATCTCAATATCGTTTGCGAAATGTGAAATCGATAGGAATTTGGATGTATTTTTTGTTATACCTGCGACATATATTAAGTACAAAATCGGGCTAAGAACGCCTCCTTGCGGTAGACCTTTGTGTGCTAAATAACATTCAGATCCTAAGGCATGTATGTTCCTTTAATATTATTAATAAAATTTACTACATGAATCGAGCAGCTACGCTGGCTAATTTATCAATCAAGATATTGCAAAGAACATTATCGTAAGCACTTTGAACATCTAGAAAGGTGGCTAAGATATCTTTATTCTGAGATAGTCCTTGTTGAACATACAATGAGAGATTTAGTAAATTATCTGCAAAAGAGTGTCCTTTGCGAAATCCTGCTTGACTTTTAAGAAGGATTTTCTTAGTTTACATCCACAAACTTAATCTGTTATTTACAAAAGTTTCAAGAATTTTACAAAAACATGACGACAGTGCAATAGGGCGAACACTTTTTTTATCTGATTTATTGACAAAATGAAGATAGTACTCCTTCCATTCTTTGGGGTAGTCGCTTGTGCTATAAATTTCATTATAAATATTGGTAGTATAAGTTTTAGTTTTGTAGGCAATCTTTTAAGAATTTGATATCCGATTCGGTCCATTCCTGGAGCAGATTTATTGTTACGTGAGTCTAATGCTAAAATAAATTCACTAAAATTAAATTGCATATCAAAAACCTCATTAGATGTAATACTTGGGTAGTAATTTGGATCTGTGGCGACCCACGGGGGGCAAATTTTACTTATAGTTGTATTTATTTTATCTTCATTTTGTAATTTTTCGGTTAAACTAATTTGTTTAGTTTGATACCATTTATTTTTAAGAATCTTAATTCTATTCCTCGTATATTTTATATCTAATCTAAAGTTTATGGTTTGAGCAAAAATTCGAAAATTATCTCTTTTTTTTATTTTTAAAAAGTCTTTTTGCTTCTACGACCCTTTTAATATATCTAATTAAATCTTCTAGGTCTTTTGAAAAGTCCTGTTTCTTGAAAGCTGCTGTTCTTAAGCTTTTCATTTTATCACATTCTTCGTCCCATCAAGGAACAGGATTTTTGTGTTTAGAGCGATTGACTGTCTTCTTTTTTGGTGTACTCTTAATAATAATTGCTTTTATTTTCTTCATAAACAATTTATATTTTTCACTGGCCGATAATTCTTCGTATGTACTAGAAAAAAGTTTTGTGTATAGTTTATCGAGTTCCCAATCTACTGTGTGCCAATCTGTACGAACTGAATCGAGTTTAAATGATTTTTTATAATAATATTGTTTTTGTACGGCTATATTTATTTTAAGAGGATGATGGTCGGAACCCCACGATTCATCATGCATATTTACTAAAATTTTGTTGGAAATGTTCATAGTACTTATAATCAAGTCGAGGTTTGACTTTTTATTCTTGTAAAAATCGATTCTAGAAAGAGTATTTGTATTATGTAGAAATAAATCGTTATTTTCAATAGCTTGCAATAATCTTTGACCATTAGTATCGTTTTTCGTACAATTCCATATAGTGTGATGCGCATTCAAGTCTCCCATCAATATGCAGTTTTCTCTGTTTGGTATATTATTTATGATCTCCGACCATTGGCTTTGGGATAGTACTGTGTCTGGAGATCGATAACATAAATACTATGATACCATTACCTTGAGAATAAGTCCTATCTTTTATATAGTTATGAAAACCTCGAATTTGAATATTTATATCCGGAGAGAGCCATGATTCTACACATACATACATATTAACGTCTTGTAGTACGACTTCTAATTCTGTTATGTGTTTTGAAATACTCCTTGCGTTCCAGAAAGGAATTTTAATGTTTGTATTTATCGGATTCATTTTATAATTTATTCGCAATTTGAAATTGAAGACGTACTATCATCTGTATAACTTAAATGATCACTCTCTTTATTTTGCAAAGCTTTATTTAATTCATGAAATTTTTGTTTTTAAATATCTGTGGTCTAAATATTTGTACGTATCTGTTAACGTGGTGTTTAAACCTTCTATATTCGTAGTATAATTGTTGGCAATTTTTTCTATATTATTTTTGTTGTGTGTATCTTCTAAGAATTCCAATAATTTCGGATACGTCAGAACGTAATTAGTTTCTTTTGATATTATGTATCTTGCCGGCTCCAAGTACTTGCTGAAATCTATTTTGTTTAATTCTTCTTGTTTATCTGTTTCTTTTATTTTCTTTTTCCTGTTTATATTATCCCTTTTATTTAAGGTAACTGTAGAAGGAGCAATAACATTTTCTTGATGAGTAATTGATGAGTTCGTACTTGACAATGTCCTTTTAACTCGAATAGGTGGATGCTTAATAGAAGATTCGGGATTTTCTGTTGCGTTATTTGTTCTATTATTTTTTGATTTTCTTTTGCCATATTTTTTACTTTACCTAGATTAATCGCAGTATGTTGAGGAGGTGGTTGATTTTGATTATTTTCTATATTTTTACAATATTTTGCTAGATGTCCCTCTTCGTTACAAATGAGACAGGTTAACTTCTCTGATGAAAAGTATACCCAATAGTTGATATTTTCATGAGAATTTTCCGCACTTTAGAACTGATTACACTCTGAACAGAAAGTTACCGAAACACCGGCGCACTGTTCATAAACACGTCTTGACTCATCGACCGTTCGTACGCGAATCCTACCAAATTAGCTTTGCATTAATTTAAGATAATTTTCTGTTTCTGTTAGGAATTACGTCCTTAAGAGATGCTAAAATCTTTATTACAAATATTACATTCTGACAAAGACAGTCAACCGTACAATCGATATTGAAGCCTTATTATACAATAAACTTTCATTTACAATTTTTAATGTTTTTCACATTTGTATCTGAAGTAATGTATTGAAACTTAGAATAGAGAACGCTTAGCTATCAACTTGGTTGAGTTATAAAGAATTGTGATAGCAATTATGTAACGCTTGTTCTGAAACTTAGTTGAAAGTATCTTACTAATCGAGAAACTGATAAATTATAGCTACTTTTGTTCTGGAAATGTGCACGATTTATGATATTTTGATGTATTAGCTATGTATGAAATACATAACTAAGTTATTTACCCAGAGTTTTTTCCATTTGAAATTCGAATGCAATTCTTATTTGCGAGTTTCACAAAGGCCATAAGGTTTAAATAAAATAAATAAAGCCTTAAAATAATAAGTTTTCGGTGTATGACATAATCCTATAATTAGATAAATTATAAGGCTTGTTATTAGTAAATTCTTATAAAATTGTCTGCAATTAAAATTCTTCCATGTTGATCGCTGAAAGTTAAGAGTCTACCAAGAGTAAATCTCTCAGCAATTTTACTGATTAATGGTGCTATAATTGAATTGAAAGATTCAAGGTTTTCCTGCTTGCTTCAGCACAATATCTGGAAGCCCTAGAAATCAACTCGAGTTGAGTTTATATTCAATAGTGAGCGAGATAATCACAAAGTTAAAAAAATACATTTTTAGATAGGATTTAAGCAATTTAACCCTATTGTTTTCGAACATATCAGGCCATGGTTTAGACTACACATAGTGAAATTTAGTGAATATTATATTAATATAACATATATCATGATGATCAGAGAATCGGATTAATCTGAGGACTCATTAAACAGAATTTGAAGTCGATTTTTGCGAATCAGAGGTACAAGCAGTATTTATAGTAAAGGATGGCTAAATATAGTTAGTAGAAAAGAGTTAATAGATCAATAATTCTAAAAAGTTTATATATAATCAGAATGAAATTTAGTTTGAGATTAAAGATAAAACCGATAGTACAGTTTTCAAGAGTCTTCTTTTTAAGTACCTATTATCAAGCATTTCTTTCAGGTCTGATGGAAAAAACCTGATTAGTATTAATACTGGTTTTCAACTTATTAACGTCTTCAAGTACTTGAACACGATTAGTAATATATATTTTCCGTTTGTTATTATTAATCAGATATATTTCTAACATGTTTCCATTATATTTAATTTGGCAGATGGTGAATTGAAGCTATATGGTCTAAATTAATCTAGGGTTTCTCATCACAAGGATATGTATGAAAACACAGAGACGTCAGGTTAAATATGATAAAAAATTTGGATCTGAGGAGGAGGAACAGTTTCACGCTTATGTATAGTAAGAGATTTTAATGATAACGGTGGAGAAGAGGCAAATGCAAAAAATGCTCAATAGAGTCTAAAACACGTTCGCATACAATCTGCTATAAGTATCAGTATTGTTAATGAAACAGGCAAGTTTAAGGCCCCTTTCTATTTCGTAATAATTCATATTCAAAACTTGGAAACAATCAATACAAGTAATGAAATCATTATTTAAACGTGTAAAATGCATGTTAAGCACAAGCCATTGACGTCGGTACCTGCATGAAAATCTGAAACATATGAAAAATCTGATACTCTGAATAAAAATTGTAATTTAATATTATGATTGTAATTTTAAGTACGTGATAAAAATGACCATAATCCATAGCTTATGAATTAGACATAAAAAGTTTTAATAGAGATTTTAATATATTCATATATAATAAAAAGAATTTAATACGCGGTGAATCTAATAATGGAGGGAAGAAGAAACAGAGATAGATAGATAGATAGATAGATAGATAGAGAGAGAGAGAGAGAGAGAGAGAGAGAGAGAGAGAGAGAGAGAGAGAGAGAGAGAGAGAGAGAGAGAGAGAGAATGGGGCAGAGAAGATAGTGCACCTTTCTACTGGAAACTCTTTAACGGTAATTTATCCATCACTCATCGTAGCTCTCCACTCGAATCACTTTCATCGTTGATTCTTTCGTGTATTATACTGTTATACACTTATATGCACCCATTGAACTTCAAATGTAACGGAAACATTTAGATGACAATTATTGATAAAATTTACTTTTGTTTTTTTTCACCGTTTACGATTTAAGATATATTCTGTGTTCTCTTTGAACAATGCACCGATTTTTTGACCTTCGCTAAAAATTAAAAAAATAAAAAATTAAAATTAAAGTAATAAAGTTTCTTTAGGCTATAAAGTTGAATAACATTGAAAACATTATTAGGATAATATAGTTGATGCTTTAGCATGATCGTTTTGTCACCTTTGGCGATCATCGAAGTTGATAAATTTAATGCCCAAGTTTGAAAGTGAGGCTATCTAATTTGATCAGTTTCAATACATGGGGCAAGCTGGAGCGAGTTGTATTTGTCATCGATTCTTATCCCAAGATGTTTGGCCATAAGCTTTTCCTGCTCTACAGATACGAGTAGAATAGTGACTGAATGCGGAGTCGCATAAGGGTCAGTTAAATGAGTTGTTTAAAACGGGCCAAGGACACGGGAATGTCGAGTAAGGAGACTGTAAAAGCATTATTGTAATGCATAAGTGGAATAAATGAATAACGATATTTAATAACTAATAACTAACTTTAATGGTTAGTTAAAACTTTTCTAAACGAATGCTTGTAATTATATCTTAATACATACGTTGAGCTGAGAAAAATACGTGCAGTAGCTTGAAAGGATTAAGTTAAATTGTTTAGTTGTAAATTGTATTAACTTGCCAGAAAAATATTTATAAAAATTCTAAGAATTTATTTATTATTAAATATGCAAAAAGGACTGTTGAGGAGATATTTAAAAAATTGGAATATGGTATAAAATAAATAAAAACACTGTTACATATAAATAATAGATCACTGTTAAAATATAGCCGTTATTTATATTAATAACTTCACGCTACAGAATTTCTATTTTATTTTTCCAAAAATCACAAGAAGATATAGTTAAAAATTCTACTGTATTGGGGAATGAGGTGAAAAAAAATTTATAATTAAAAAAATTACTGTTGATCATATATAGAGGAAAAATTAGTCCAAACAACGATTAGTATAATAATGGATTTAAAATGGTAAAAAGTACTTATATACCGGATATATAACTCTTAAAAATTATTGGCTTTTGCCAAATATCTAGATATTTTTTATTCCCTCCGATTATTTTAGCGTCCTTTTACTCTACCTACAGCGGTAGGTATTTAGTCTTTAATCAATGCAAACTATTACATCTGTTTTTTAACTATAATCCGGATTTAAAAAAAAAAACCAATTTAATGTCGATGTAAGATATTTCACCATCCGTGCTACAAATACGAGAGACTGGGACGGGTTGGAAAGCTTGTTTCAAATTATAATTTTTGATATAGATATATTTCGATTTCTCAATGAAATTGATAATAGTTCGCAAAGTTCTTCAAAAATACTAATTGTCATAGTTACAAATTATTTTTGTTTAATATAAGAGTAGAACAGCAGATATATATAGCTGATATATGTATATAACAGCAGATATATATAGTCCTATACCGCAAAAGTTTGTATACCGACGAGGCAGAATTTCGGTACCTGCGCGCGTGCCTGCGTACCTATTTCGATTGTACGCTACGTCTATCCCATTATTTTGATTTGGCAAAGGCCTCTCACTACCTCCCCCGCTCTTTCTCGAAGCGTCATACATATATAAAAGTAAAATCGACTTTAAAGGCCCCGCGCACCCTGCATTATCCTCCTCTCATTCTTGCATTTCTGCAACCTATCTCGTACTGTATGCACATTATATATATATATATATATATACACGAAAGTCGACGCTGCCGCTGTTCCACCTCTGGATCCACTCGCTCCTTCTCGCTCCCCCGCTGTCTGGTTATACATTATAACTCCGGCTCCGCTTGGGAGAACCACGCGCGCGCGCGCCTTGCGCCTGCAGCCGGGCGCCCCGCTTACACGCGCGCTCGCGCCATCGCCATCAGAGAGCGCGCGGTCGCGGCCGCTCTTCTTCCCTCTTTCTCTCGACGCGCTTGGCCTCGTGTATACATATATATGCCAGCAGAGAGACTCGCGGACCTCCAGCCAGCCCCCCCACCGGGTTCCCCCCCATCGGCGCGCGGCGCACGGACTGCTCGCCTCGGCTCGCTCCCTCGCTCGCTCGCTCGCTCTCAGACCTCAGTACAGTGCAGCTCGGCCGCCGTGTCAGTCGTGAAGCGCGTCCGCGCGGTGTCTCGTGCACCCCTTGTACATAATCGCGACGCATGCACATGCACGAACATATATAGATATTTATATAGCGCCGCGCACGAGGTGTCGCAGCTGTGCGCGCCGTTTATATTACAGGACGCGCGTGTGCTCGCGCGATATCGCTTTGTGTATTTTGTACATACATGCATACAGTTATTATAAAGCCTCTCTAGCCGGTGCGTCCCTGCAGGACTACGGCGCCGGAGCATCGCCGGCGCGGACGAGTCCAAAGGACCTCGTCTGGTGGAGGAGCAGCAGCAGGAGGCGGATGAACATCGGCGCGCGCGCGCGCGCGGGACTCCCTCGCAGACGCGTCGCGGCGTGACACTTTCCTGCAGGAGGCCACCACTTCGCAGCTCGCTCGCTCGCGCGGCCGCCTTCTCTTTCTCCTCGGACGCAGGCGGCCAGGCAGGCGCGCGCGTGCGAATAAAGGGGAGAGCGTCTATACATCTATATCTATATACGTGTATATACTGTATATACGCTCCTCCGAGTCGCGCTGCTATGTTGTATTTTAGTCGTGTATAAAGTGTGCCGCGCGTCGAGGATGCATCGCCGCTGTCGCGATAGCTCGAGCAGCAGCGGTTCGATGCCAATCGCCGGAGCATCAGAGGAGACTCCATCGTCGGCGACCCCGTTCATAAGGTGCGTTCTGCGATATAGATAAAGATGTATAATGGAGAGGAGCGCGAGACCTCGTGCACGCGAGGCTATACACACACATATACACACGTAAAAATATATATACATATACTGACGGGCGAGCGCAGCGGGAGGCCGCAGTGGGGGAGAGAAAGAGAGGATAGCCTCTCGATTTAAGTGTAACAGTGAACGACCCGAGTTTATAAATGCATGTGTATGTGCATGTATAGCTGTAAACATATATATATATATATATATATATATTGTCGAGGTACAGTGAGCAAAAAAACATACATATAATAGAGGAGCTCTCGGCGGTTTTCGGTATATTGCATTGTTATTATCATTACATCTATATAAATCGGAGCAAGGAGCAGTAGCTCTCTTTGACTTCTTTTTAATAATGCAGCGTGCTTCTCTTCTGCCCCTTGCGTTTTTCTCGTCCTTGTTTGTGTTTGTATATATATATATATATATATATATATATATATATATATATATATATATATATATACCCACCTTGATCCTCGGTCCAAGAGGCAAGGAAAACGTTATGAAAATGACTCCCCGTTATATGCGCGGTCGGTGCAACCGCTGTTCCTACTGCTCTTCTGCAGCTCGTCGCGTTCTATATATACATAAAAGAGTTTCGAATGGTAATGCGAGTGCAAACTACGTTTTTCCCCCCGCGCGCGAAGCGACGGATACATTTTATTGCAAAGAGCCGCGATAAAGTAGGTTGATATAAGAATTGTGTTATATATAAGTCGGTAGGTCGCGTTGATTGTAATTTTATTCCAATGCGTGCTGATTATCATAGAGAGAAACTCGAACTCTATATATATAATAATAATAATAATAATAATAAAGTTGTTTTGATTCACAATTCATTTTGGAAGTATTTCTATTCGTTTAGGGATAGGGATGCAGTTGTTAACTGGTTTAAATAATGGAGTGGGTGTATCAAAATTTAGAAAAACAATAGTTCTAATGAAAGATTCGCGCCATCGAAGAAAGCCAAATTAGTCAAGAATGCGAATTTATGGAAGCGGTGTAACCTCTGAATTCTTAATGAAACGGCAAAAAGTTTTTCCCCTTTGTTAAAGTTTAATAAAAACAACAACTTCGTTTTATCGATCGCTGAGATTTTATGCTGTTGTTTAAATTTTTACGGATGGTGAAAATATTTTTTCATTAATTAAAAGAGAAATTTTTTGTATACCGCACAAAAGAATGACACAAATACTGAAATAAGAACGTGAACGAAATAAGTCGGTTAAATTTTTATTTTTCTATATACAAAAGAAATGTAACGCCTATATTATTCACTTTTTTTTATTCGAAAACTCGCATGTTATTTTTCCGTAGCAGAAGATACTTATTACAGCGTCTGTACTTTTCATAAAAGGTTCATTGTAATCCAGAATTATATATGGCTTCCGTGTTTAAACTGGACCTGACCCACGTTTATAGTACAGAGAATAGCGCTGAATGCCGTTCTAAAGAGGCTACGCGCAAGATGCCACCGAGTATTTTGATCTTAAATGTAGTTGAGGTCAGTTCTTGGAACGTCAAGTCGATTCAGCAAAAGTCAAATGATTTTCATGATTAATGGAATTAAAACTTGAACGTTAGAAAAACTACCGTTTGGCCTTTTTTATTGTCATTTGGCTGCGTTTAGTGGATTATTTGAAATAATAATTACAAGAAAGGAGTATTTTTTATGGAAATATTTGTTCTCATCTTTACAATTACTAAAACGTATTCAAATGATATTTCTCTACTGTTTTATGTTATGTGTTATATTTTTTTAGTTCAATTCGTAGTTAATGAAAATGTTAGCAACGTTTCGGACAACATTATCTAGCATAAAAAATCAAATATACAATTAAATATACAAAGAATATAAATTTCTTATAATGATCATACAAGTTTTATAAAAAAGTATACTCATTATCTATAAAAGCAAAAAGCTTTCAACGATATTTGATTATTGAATTTTTTGCAATACAAGAACAAATCGATATCATTTAATAAGCTTCATCTCATTTTCAAAAATATATAATAGATTACCAATATTGAATAGATTGAAATTTGAATTTTTTTTGTAATGCAATTAATAAATATTTTTATCGGTTACAGTCTTTTTATAATATTATATATTAACTAAAGTAATGACAGTCAGACTGTCCTTGTTTATTGTCACCCCCGAAGAATTTAGAATAAAACTTATTACTAAAAATAAATTAGATTGAAAATTAAAACTAAGAAAATAAAATAATAATAAAGTAAAATAAAAATAATAAAAATAATAAACTATATTCTATGTTAGTGAAGGAAAATCTGACCGTTCCCACCACCTTATTTTCACTTCTCGTGTCCGACGTTTCGAACCGCTTCAGTTCATCTTCAGGAAATAAACTAAAATGAAAAACCCAGATGCTACATTATATACCCTATCCCTAAATTTATTGGTATAACATATAGGACCCCCACTTTCAATTATTTTTTATTATTTTTATTTTATTATTTTTAATTTTTAACCTAATTTATGTTTAGTAATAAGTTTTATTTCAGATACTTCGGGGTAGTAATAAACAAGGACAATCTGACTGTCACTATTTTAACTAATATATTATATTATAAAGACTGTAAGATCGATAAGAATTTTTATTGATTTAATTCACAAAAGTAGGCATGAGTACATTTTTTAATTTTTATAATTAGTTTATTATTTCTATTTCTCTTTATAAAATTATATTAATTAAAAATTGCATTTTGATACCTTAAGGAAATGTATCAAAATAACGGGTAAAAATTATTACAAAAATTTGACAGGAAAATATAGCCGAAAGACATTTGGATCAATTACAATTTTTTAATGCACGAATAGAGAAGGTATTAGCCAATCGAAAAAAATGGTAAATAATGATAATTAATACGTTATATTTTATAAATTGAAATTAAATTTTATTAATATAATACCTCTGACGAATGTAATAGTTTTTAAATAATTATTGCAAATGGCAACATTTTCATATTTTTTAATTTAACATTGGCCTAGTATTGATGAATATAATGTAAAGTCACGATTGTAAATATCTCAAGGTTTATAGTTTATGCAATTTCGAAGCTAAAATGGTCAGAAAAAAATATTTTTTAATCTCTTAAATTGAGAATCTATATGTAAGTAGATATATAATAATAAAAAATTCGTAATTAGGAATTTAACAAGAATTCAATTTAGATATGATCAAAGCAAAAAACAAGAATATATTATATTTATCAAGGAAAACTATATATATTCTTATCATTATAGCTTTATCGTTGTAACCTGGAAGTAAAATTGAACGAAAATGTTCTCAGACTTGTAAGATAGTAGCATAATATCAATCACGAAACCTTTCACACAGCGCGCGCGATCACGTCTAAAACGATCGTACTCTGTGTAACTATATATATACATACATACATACATACATACATACATGTTGTATACACCAGGGCGTCTACAAAACATAATGCTAATTAGAAATACTTTCCCACGTGTAACAGTGACGCCGAAAATCCCGTACGCGGTCCGTGTATGAGATCGGTTATTTTTATACGAAAATATAAATAAAAAAATATAAATGAATCGGAATAAAGAAAGGAGTTGGGATAGAATTAAAGGTCGCGTCGGAGAAACTTTCGAAAAATTCCACTTAGTACGCGCCGGCGCGCGTCGGAGCGACCTCGAGGGCTCGGCCGGGTCCTTTCTTCATTCGAATCATTAAAATCGCATTAGAATCACCGAATAGGATCGTCGACCCGTTAGAAAGGAAGTAAAGCGAGCGCTCAAAGTCCGCCCCGCGCGAATGGCCGATTATTAATTACGCGGTCACGTACTTACATATATGTATATCCAGGGCAAAGGAGAGCAAAAGTATTTAAGAAAAAAAAAACTTCCTGCGTTTGCGCGCGTGCGATCGAATGGCCGCGAACACGTTAATTGATAAATTTTCCCTGTGCACCTGGTTTTCTCGCTGGTGTTCTCTCTCTCTCTCTCTCTCTCTTTCTCCGACACGCCTCGGGCTTTACGATGCCACACATCAGACTGCTGTCCGTCCGGTTAGTAGCCCCCCTCCACCCTCCACCCACGCGCGCTAAAGTCAAAGATAATGGAGCGTTAAAGCCGAGTCGTATATAAAGTACAATATTATTTTGGAGCAAGAAGGAGAGGAGAGAGAGGGGGTAAGAAGAAAAGAAAGAGAGAGCACGGTTCGGGCCATCCA
Source organism: Sycobia sp. Sy_11 (assembly GCA_018907035.1). Taxonomy (NCBI): domain Eukaryota; kingdom Metazoa; phylum Arthropoda; class Insecta; order Hymenoptera; family Epichrysomallidae; genus Sycobia; species Sycobia sp. Sy_11. Next base: position 135,398 of record JACCIC010000059.1, on the reverse strand, counting down.
TTAAAACGCTCCGCGTTTTTGACCGTGTCGATGAGGGAGCTTCTTTGCCTTTTGCACCTCGGCGCCGGGCATTTTCTACACGTATCTGCTATATACGTGCATATTCTATACCGGCAGAGGGTGTTATATAGAATGCAGACAAACGTTTTCGCCGGCGATACGATGTCGCGGCCACAGCGTGAGAGTCGCTGTACTTTACAATATACACATCCAGGGTCGGACAAATTGTCATAAACTCGGGGTCCTCTTAAGGAAATAATTTTTCTGTCACCTTAAGTATAATATGTAAGAAAGAGAAGAAATAATATTCTCTCTCTCTCTCTCTCTCTCTCTCTCTCTCTCTCTCTCTCTATATATATATATATATATATATATATATATATATATATATATATATTTGTTAAAACCGTATAAATACAATGTAATTAATAATGAATTTGAACACTAGTTTTTAGAATACTTTATAATAATAGTCTCGTTAAATTTAAACATAGAACATTTTTCTACAAGTATATTAGTGATTTATACAAATATTATTTCTATTTTCTAATAAAACTTATTTATGGTCAGAAGCGTTACAGGAAGTAAATAATTCACCTGGTCGTGTATATATCGTTATTGTTTTCGATTCGACATACACCCGTGCACGTTGTTTAGTAATGAAATCAATAATTACCGGTATTGAACTATCGAAACCCCAAATCTATTTCCATTCCATTCTATTCCCAAACCAAGTATCTATTTAACACTATTCTATTTAAATAATCTATTTAACACTAGTTCTTTTATTTGGTCTGTATCTATATGTAAACATACATTAGTGTGTGCGTGTGCGTGTGTGAGTGAAAAAGGGGTTTCGATGAAAATACAAAGTAAAGAAGATGCACAACGGGGCTATGACCCCTCTATAATACGGGCCTGCATATATCCAGATCTCGCGACTCTGGCGCGAGCTCCATCCGTTGCCGACGCTGTGCTCTGTGGTGCTGCAGGCATATACGGCGCGCGGGCGGCTCGCGCGGCGTGATGTCGAGTGAAAGTCGACTCTCCACGCGGGTCTCTTTCTATATATACATATATATCGGTATACATGGGCAATATATATGTGTGTGTATATATATATATATATATATATATATATATATATATATATACATATATATAATATCCTTTCTATATAGCTCGTTTCGTATTCGCCGATCGAACGATCTCAGGATCGGGGCTAAGAGCCCGCGCGATACAGTCTACGCGAGCGCGCTGCTATATCTATATATATATGCTACGGGATTTACACCGCGTACCCGCCGGGAGTATTATAGCACAGTTCATGAGCGGCGAGTCTATATAGATGCAATATTATAGCGGAGAATCCACGAGCGCGCTGTGTCTATCCCGACACTATCCTATATATAGATATACTAAACTGCAGCATTAGTACGCGCGCTTTCGACCTTATTCTTTTGTCCCTGGCGCGTCTTATGCGGGATCATCAGTAGTGTAGTGCGCGCCGGCGTCTCGTGGCATCTGAGGCTGCGTATAAAGCGACGTGCGCACAAAGTTCTTTCCGCATAGTTTTCGAATTATATATATATATATATATATATATATATATATATATATATATATATATATATACACACAAGTATATAATCGTCTACAAGAACGAAGCAGGGAGAACATATGCGCTACGCAAACTGACCGGACAGTAAGAGGAGAGAGCCTTTAAAGGCCAATTGCTGTCGCTTAATTGTAAGGGTCTACTGAGTCTCTCTCTCTCTCTCTCTCTCCTTCTCTCTGGGGGCTGTTTGCGTGGGTGCTTATCTACTTATTATTCGGTTATACGCGCGCGCGCGCACAGCGGCTGAGCTATTATAGCAAGCCATGTAGATAGTCTAGTCTCTCTGATGTCTGTTTTTTTCTCCTTCGCGCGATTGGCGTAAATTGGTATAATGAAATGAACAATATTAATTCGTTAGACCGTGGGAGAGAAATTATTAATAAGTCGCTGTCTCGCGCGCTAGAATGCCGCGGATGTTTCGAATCACGCATGCGCACACGCACGCGCGCGCACACAGTATATTATGTATATATAGAAGTAACACATATATGTATATATAGAAGATACGATAAAATGTATTTTTAACACTTTATATTATAAATCTATCGGCTATTTTCAAACGTTTCGGCCGTTTAAAAGAGTTATGGCATACGGACGTAAATTTTTAAAACAATGGCCCATAAAGAAATAATCGTTTTTTTTTTTTTTTAATAGGTACAAGAGTCCTTAATAGCAGAATTAGAATTTTCTCCTCGTATAACTTTTTGATCTCATTTGTTAAAGACGGTAAATTGCGTACGCGCGCGCGCACCTCTTTTCCATAAAATAGAATGAAATTTCCACTCGCACGAGTCTGTGTATTGAAGAGGGAGAAAGAGAGATTCCTATCTTTCTCTACCTCGCGCGCGCGATGCGTTTGCTGTACGATCAAAATGCTCATTTCGAAAGAGGTGCGCGCATTTGAATCGAGAACTATATTTTACACAAGTGTGCGGGTATCCGCGTGCATATATATGTAACTATGTACCTTAGTCGAATGATTCTCTACTATTTGACCCGCTTTCTCGATATTTCTGTACTGATGTTATATTTTCTCGCTCTCTTTCTCTTTCTCTCTCGTATTCGATATCGAGGAGAATATAATCGTGTATTGTGGCAATGTGAATTCACGAAATCTCATGGTAGATTAGATAAATTTTTGTAACTATCTTGCACGGAAATAGATCAGAAATAAATTTGAATGAAGGTTAAAAAAACAGTAACGATCACTTTTACCTGAAATTGTACACATACATAATTTTTTAGAAAAGTCAATTTTAAAAAAGTCTTGTATTTCAATTACTATATCTATTGTCAATATCCTAATATACATAAATATAAAAAATATCTACAAAACGATTTGAAAAAATACAAGTCACATTTTTGTGCCTAATAACTGTTGAAATAAAATTTCAAGCCAAAGCCGCGATTGGACGACATCCAACAGAATCGAAAAATTAGGAAATAAATGAAATTCTGAAATTCTAATCTTTTAGATGGTAAAAATATATGAAATAGAGTCACCAAGTTCGCGAAAGAGAAAGTAACATTTAAAAAACGTATAATTTGATCCCCTTTTACACCTATAGCTCGATATCTACTTTCCTATTAAATGAATAAATTCGTTCTCTGTATTCTATGCCGAATTCATCGCATTCATCAGATTATTCGAAAATTAACAAGAGAAAATAAAAATTAAACGTTTCTAAAGCCCATAAGAAAAGAAATTTTACCAGTCATTGGACTATTTAAAGAAAAAAATTTAACGGAGAACTGAACTTTTTTTTTATTCTATATTTAAATAATATACAGCTTATAGTGAAAAAATAAAATTGACTCGACGATTTGGTTTTATTCGTACTATTTCTGTTGTCAAGTTTCGCCTTTTTTCCGCAGCGTAAACTGTAGCGCTGAATTTAAATCTCCCATACGGGCGCATAATGAGCGTTATTAGACACGACGATAAACATCGGCATTGTCTAACAGAACACGTGCCGCGTGCCAATGCATCCCGATATCATGCTGCGCGTACATGTACTCTCGGCTCAGTGCACGACATACTAAATCGAGGTGTCTAGCCAGAGGTCTAACTTATGCAGCACGTGTTTTGTCGCACAATAGTATTTAATTCTCTATAATGGCCATTATACTCATATTCGAACTAGATTGGCTTTTTTGCGCCGTGCTTACCGACGTCATCGCCGCGCGCGAATGGAGATTTGAATTCAGGGTTAGATGTTTCGAGTCAATTTCCATATTATTAATTAGACTTCTTTTTCTGAGCTGATAATACTTTGCTGTAAATTGTTACAATGGTCGTAAACAATGTTAAAAAAATTTTAATCTAACTATGCCACTTCCCAATTTGCATGCTGAATTGTACATTTAATATCGAAGTTTTGTTTGTTGAGTAAATATATAAAAGCGATAGAAAATTTCCCTCACTGTAAATAAACAACATAACGAAAATGGCATTTCTCTAGAAATAAAAGAATAATTTCTCTAAATATAAAATAATCTAACTCGTAAAAAAGCCACTTATAGAAACCACTGTCCGTGCCAAAGCCGTTCAAATTCTTAAAATTAATTTATTACAATAATTCCGCACTTTTTTTATAACAAATAAACACTTATATAAATATCGCACTAATAATCGATTGTATAAAATAGAACCAAAATTTTATGTAAGAAACATTTAATGATTAATTACTGACTCGTACTCTACTCTAATTTCGTTGTATTAATCTTACTTGATTAAAATCATAAAGATCGTAAATGCATATAAAAGAGAATCCATTAGTAGATTTCACGAGAAAAAAATAGAGAGTAGAAGCGAGGCACACAAAGTGGTAAAAATATCATCTCCAAATCGAATAAAATTAAAAAAAAACTAGTAATCATCTAAAACGAAAGCAATGTTTAAAATGAAAACAAAGTCAATTTTATCTCTATAAATAGAATTAAAACATTGAATTTTTTCCTTCCACTATATTTAGAATGTTAATAGTGCTACATCAGAAAAGAACATTCGTAGGCTGATTTCTAGAATTTCTTTCAAAAGTAGTTTTTTCAAATAAAAATGTGTAAAATAAAATATTACATAACGATCTTAGTTACAAAAAAGGTGGAAAAATTGTTAATGGAAGAAAGTATAAATATATAGCTAAATTTTAGTAGCATACAATACTCGTATCATCAGGCACATCAAACACTTCTAAAATTAAAAAAAAAAACTGGTCATTTTATATGTTAAACAAGACACTAACTCTATTAAAACATTATAAATCAAATATATCAACAAAATTATTACTTAGTAATTTTATCTCTCGTTACGTGGTATGGATTTCAGCTAGTCTAGTTTCTAATACATCTATACCTATAGCTACATATTATAACGAAATAATCCTAGAAACTATGGGATATATCTATATATCTATATATGTATATTTATATATGTATATCTTGAAACGATATAATTAATTAACATTGTTGCAGTAAGGACTGTCTGCGGAAAAGGGGGCGGGAGAACGAGTATAGATTATAACGCAGAAAAGTGGCAAACGGAAAAATGTCTTACACCGCGCGCGAATACTAAAGAAGGAGAGACTCGAGACTAATCGATGCTTCGTGTATATATATATATATATATCACGCAATCATCGGTGAACGCGAAATCGATTGTCACGGCTCCGCTGCTTGCATAGCTCCTGGAAAATGCCCCGTCTCTCTCTTTCTCCCTCCCTCTCTCTTTCTCTCCCTCTCTCTCTCTCTCTCTCTCTCTCTCTCTCTCTCTCTCTCTCTCTCTCTCTCTCTCTCTCTCTCTCTCTTTTCTTCCTCCCTTTCTGGTTGTACACAACCTCTCACGCGCGTGTATAATATGCGCTCAGAAGAAGTTACTTGCTGCGCGAGCACACGGCCGTTTTCTTTTTCTTCGCTCTCAGTTCACCGCCTTTAAGAGTTCAATTTACCTTCCCTCTTATCTTATATACGTTTGAAACAATTAAGTATACGAGAGAAATCATCTTGTGTATATGTGTGTGTGTATGTGTGTGTGCGCGCGCGCGCACGCGTGCGTGCGTGTGTGTCTATATATATATATATATATATATATATATATATATATATATATATATATATATATACATGGGAGAGGCTTTAGGCTTCATCGAACCTCGAGCGCGTGGTGCGATCAGCGTTAAATGCAAGTTTCCTTTTATACGCGGTAAAAGGAGGGAAGGGGGAGGGACGAACGATGATGAGCGGGTAGAGAAGTAAAAGGTTTTCACTTTTTTCCCGTTGACCTCGTGAATTTGTGTAAAACGTACTCCATGATTTAAAATGTTAACTTGTTTTATGTACTTTAAATTCCACGGTCAATCACAAAAGTCTTCCTTTCGACACGAGCTGTTGTCATCGATTTTTTCTTCTATTGAAAAAATACAGACATATTCATAGAAATATGTTCTTTTTTTCTTAAAAATTACACACATATAGATATATATATATATGCTGTCTGGTATTCTATAATATAAAAAAGTAATATAGAAAAATAAAATGGAATATTGTACGTAACGAATATTGCAATCAGGGGGGTGAAGACCAAGATTATGTCGATATTTTAAGCCCCCCTACCTCTACTCGATCGGTCTTACGAAATGAAATGTTTTAAAGCGTATATAAATGCTCCGTCCACACGGAAGCATTATTGATTCTGTAAAGAATTCAAATCGGACACAGGCGGGCGGGCGTGCCTGCATGAACGCATAAATCCATTACGAGGCCGCTTTCGAGCCCACCATGTGCCATAGACTGCTTAAAAATAAAACACGAGCATAAGTTCATTAAAACAATCCAAACATATTTTTTATTTAAGCCCGTTTTATCGATCGCGCTGCCTGAACGTTGGTTCTATTATATAGATATGTATGTATCTATGTTAGTACGAAAGTAAATCAATTCGAAAGAGTCATTAATTTTTAATCGAAATACCGCTCCATGTTCTTTTCTATCATTAATCTAACAAAATATTTTTTCGTTTAGAAAGTCTGGGAGCATTTGCAAAGCCTATGTTTCATTTATTGTTTAACTTATGTATCTATATATATAATAAATTTTTCTGTCACGAATAACAACTATTGAGATAATGTTTTAAATAATGAAAATAGTTTCATTTGCAGTATAAAAAAATTTTTCTCTAGTGTGACATATCAAGATTAGCAAAGTGCATATAAACGCTTTCAACCGATTTTAAACAAAATCAATTAAAAGTTCGTGAAATATATGTTTAGCTAAATCATTTAAATCAAAGAATCTTTTGAAGCACCTATTTCGTAGACTAGTAATAATAATAAGATGTAGCGACCAAAACAATTCTGCAGTTGCAACGTTTCAATAGTAAGGATTTTTATAATATGTTTTTTTTTATAATAACGATATTTTTTTATAATTAACATAATATTCAACCTTTATTAACAAAATAAAAACATCATACTTAATATAAATTTCATAGCAAAAAAGTAGAAAAATAGGAATAAGAAAAGATTAAAAACAATTTATCGACAAATATAATTTATTAAACTGTTCAAGTATAATGTAGCAGTGTCAACATTTAATCATACACTAGAACAAAGAGATCCTCCCTCCCCTCTGGATATTTTATTTTTACTGTTTCATGAAATTGTATATTTCAATATACGTGTGTGGTATGTATATTAACTATCTGGCTAGCGAAACAGTTTACCTGCCGTCCAAGCGAGGGGGGGGGGCAAATTTCACCAGACCAAATTGAATTTACGCATATAAGTTTTGTCTGAAAAATTGTCAATTTTGTGTATTTGAATTCACATTTTTTGTGTCTTTATGCTATTCCTAATATCTGCACAAATAAGAGCACGTAGCTGCAGAATTCTAAAAATTGCGTACTTATAACGAGTGTCCTAGAATTAATTAGACAGATTGCCATGGCTGTAAAGATTGTGGAAATATAAATGTAATAATGAAATTAACTTTGAATAACTTGTTGTTAGTTTTCGAGTTATTAATCAATGTTTAAGAGCCAAGGATATTAACCAAGAATAAACACAGGACTGGGATTTTCGTCAGAGAGGCTGGAACTAGAAAATGCAGTCGGCGGAAACGAGCACCGATTAATTCTTTTACGATAGCGAGAAAACTGATCATGGCGAAAGGGTGAGAGAGGGGTCGTTAGAGGCGTAGGTTTGGTCCTTCGTAGCGTCCGATCTCCGTGATAAACTTAGACCTGGCCAGTCTAACACTAAGAAAACATGTGAAATATGCACCC
>JACCIC010000059.1:112500-122500 GCA_018907035.1 Sycobia sp. Sy_11 | reverse complement strand
TCACACTGGTAGTAAATACATTTTTATTTCTAGAATTGAGAAGAGAATAATAGCCGTAGATAAAGTTATGCCAAAGATGTGTGCTAGTGAATGTTCGCCTTCTTATACTTATATACTTTGTTTTTTAAATAACTTTTCTAAAAAACATTTGCATAATATTTTTCTATTGAAATTCATTTAAAAATTAATTTTTTTTGTTTGATAATAATATAGTAATACAACTATATCTTCTATTAAAATACTAAAAACCAACGATTTTTCCACATCAAAGGGAAAGTATGAAAGTAATATTATTCTAACGATATGATTTTTATCGAAAATTATGAGAATATAACCAAAAAAATTCTTTTGGAACAGTGAAAAACGAATTAATTCTAATAGAAGTTATAGATTTATATTTTCTCATCATTTTACTGAAATAAATATCATGTACGTATTTAGTATACAAAATTATTTTATAAAATGACTGGTGTCATATTTGTTTTATGATTAGCATATAATGATCATTTTTAAAATTATGTTCTGAATTATCAATTTATTTAAAACAGTAATAATTTTATTTTTAAAAGAATGTTTTAACTTATTCTTCGTAAAATTAAAAAACAAAAAAAAAATAGAAAAACATAGAAAATAAAAAAGCCACAATATTTGTACCGTAGTAGGATTCATGACTATAACCATACTTGCATATATAAACGATTATTCATTATAGATTATCGTGGAACTTATAATATTAGTTTAGAAACGATGCTCCCGTCGTAGAGAATCTATATAAAGGTGAGTTTAATAGTTCAGGTTCTACTATAAACTTTATTAATTGGCTTTGTTTCACTGTCTTCAAATAATTGTGGTAGAGTTTTACGACAAAGCAATAAGCAGTATGAATAGTAGATAATTCAACGTATATATTGAAACTATTTTTTTTTGTTTTATGAATGTAAAAAGAACTGATGAGTTTAATTTTAACCAGTAAACGTTTATAACAATTCGGTCTGTTTATGTTATCAGGAGTCATATAATCTACTAATTCCTAACTTAAAAAAAAGAAAACAGATAATTCAAATTATTATAACCTATAAAATTTATAATTCAAAACGTTATCTGCTTATAGTACACTTTAATTATTCTTTAAATAAAAGACGGGGATGTTTTATCGATAGACTTGAAAAAGTGCTCTTTTCTGTAAATTGGTTTTCTATCATTCTAATTAGCAGTGAAATGAAATTTCTATTGTATATGTATAGCAAAATTATACTTGAAAGAGCCACAGCAGTAGCATGACGATATACGAAAACGAGATACTCTAGAGGTAAAATAACAATAATGATGGGCGATTGAACAAAAGAAAAATGGAGCACGTAGAAAAAGCCCTTCTATACTCTTCTTCTCTCGCGTGCACAGGTTAAAGGATTCAATCACTATCATCTAGTATCAATTACCGGTATTCCTGCTTTTTACGCAAAACAAGACGGTAATGACGAGCGAGAGGGCATATACAGAGCGTGTATAAAAAAGGAAGACACGAACTCTCTCAATGACTTATTCCCCTTTTTTCCCTACTTTTCTCTCCTTATCCTCTTATTGCCGTCTCTTCGTTTTTGTTGACAAAAAGACCGATCCCTTGCGCAGCTGATGGCGCGTACGACGCTAATATAGCACGCTCCTCACAACTCCTCTTTCCCTGCAACTGCGATTGATCTCGTTGGACAAACACGCACCTCGCATCCTTAGCGCGCGATGTGTGTGTGTGTGTGTATGCGTGGCTGCACAGAAGAAACTTTCCCATAACAGCAGCAGTTCGCGAAAAATCGCGTCGCGCGTTCTTCTTTCGTGTGCGTGCCGCTGATATTACAAATATATATACGGCTGTGCCGCGGATGCATAAAATAATCGTTCCGCGTGAGCGACTACCCCCCCCCCCTCTCAGCGCGTACTCGCTGGAGTGCAAAAAAGAACCTCCGGGTGTATTAAATCCGTACGCGTATACATATTGTATTATATAGTAATATATATCGTAACGTGTGTACATATACTTTAAATAATAACCGAGCCTCTCTCGTCTTTGTCCGTTTTTCAGATCCTGGCATACCAGTTACTCCGAGGGCAGAGGGAACCGGAATTTCCGATCAGCATGATTCTGAACACGACGCGGACCGCCAGCAACAGCAGCAACAGCAGTAGCAGAGGAGGCAGTCAATATCAGCGGCAGATGCAGCGGCAACTCGAGTTGGCCGCGTCGTCGCGGCGATGATCCTCAGCCGCTGGTCCCGCAAGCGTCGGCGGGAAGTTTGAAAGTGCGCGCGGCCGGAAGTGCGCGCAGCAGTGGGTGCGCGACCATTCGACGGCGATCGTCAGTGTGCGCTCGGTGATTCCCGCGAACATACGTATTTGCGCGTGTAATTGCACGGCGATCGGCGAACGGAGCGCCAAGGAAGAAATCGAACCGAGTTCCAGGGAGAGCGGGGGGCGAGTGCGCGCGGCCTTCGCGAATGTGGTGGTGCGCGAATAATTGCGACGGTCATCGGCACGGCGGAAGGAAGTCATCCCCGTGTCCAGCGCGTGCGGTCGCCCGGCGGCGGAAAAAGCCCCGGCGCGGGTAAGTTCGCTGCCTTGTCGTGACAAATTGACCTCGACCGCAGCCGGCGAACCGTACATTATCGTCCGTAATTAAGCCCCGAGAGTCACTGGCCCTGCGGACGCGCGCGCGCGCGATCAGCCGAGCAGCGCAGTGGTCGGCACGGGACCGACGAGGAGGAGGCGGGAGGGGCTGATAAAAAAGGAGAGAAAAAAGGAGCCGCCTCTCACGGCTGCCGGGGGAACGGGAGGAGGGCATCGGGAGCAAAAAGGAGCCGCGAGGCAGGGTGGAAGAGGAGAGGTGGAGGAGGAGGGGGAGGAGGAGGAGTAGTCGACGGCCGCGGTGCGCATCGCCGAGGACACGCGGCAACAGCTGCAGCGGGCGACGAGCGGGAGGAGGGGGGCGGGCCGCTCGGCTGAATCGGCCTCGAGCCTCCTCCTCGTTAACGGCGGCGGTCAGAGGCCTCTCGTGGCCTCGGGCGCCGCCGCCGCCGCCAGCGCCGCGTTCGCGCGCCTCCAGCAGAGGACCCGGCGGAGGCGCGCCCAGCAGCCGGTCCTGGAGACCCATGTCCAGGGTCGCGCCATGGCCGGGGCGCTGTCAGAGAGTGCGCCCAGGCCCGTGAGCGTCGTCAGGGTGGACGGGGGCTGCGACGCCGCGGAGCCCGAGGCGGCCCAGCAGCCTCAACAGCAGCAGCAGCAGCAGCAGCAGCCCGCGCGCTCCTTCGCCTCGACCGAGGCGCAGACCGAGCTGTCGCCCCAGCTGCTGCTGCAGCCGCCCGGCGCCCTGAGCAGCCACGCGGAGCTGCTCACGGAGGAGCTGCGCGACGCGCGTCGGCGGGAGCGGCGTATGCGGCGTCACCATCGTAGGGCCCTGCAAAGGGCTAATGGGGCCGCGGCGGCGGCTGCTGCCGCAGCGGCAGCCGCCTCCGCCGGGGGAGTTTGTGGCGTGCCGCCACCCATGCCCCCGACTTACCCCGGACTGGTGGGGGGTGGTGGCCCCGGGGGCGCGGGATGTGGCGGGGGACCACTGCCGCAGGGGGCCGCGGGGGTGCCGCTGGTCGGGCCCGCCGGGGCGGGTGGTTTCCTGCACCCACCGCCGGCTCACTTGGGACTGCGGGGTTTGAGCCTGGGATTGCCTTTTCCAGTGCCGGCAAGTGTCTCCGCCTTTGGCATGAGGTCAGTATAATATAAAGTTTTTTTATTTTTTTTTGCGATCAGTATTGAATACCCCGAGACAGACATGTATGTGTGGTATGTGTGTGTTGGATTTCGAGGAATGACCTATATAAATATGTGTTTGTGTAAATAATGTGCGAATGATTGTAAACGTTACCTTGATTAAAGCCTTATTCCTGTTTGATATTTGATGTTTTATGCAAATATAAAACATATATGAGATATTAAAAATACTCATTGCTTTTATTTTACATTTAAAATATACATATTATAACGTCCATATTTGAATAAAGATTTCAATATGCTATAAGTATAAATAACACGCAAGAAAGAATTGAATGACTTCTATGAGCTGTAATTCTACGAATTGTTGTTGCGCATCCAAGTATCCCGCATAAAGAACATTGTGGAGTGTAAAAGATTCATCAAGTTCACGTGGAAAACAAAGAAACTATAAAAAGTCGAGAGTCCATAAAAAAGTACAATCACAACTGAGTATATCTAATTCCGATAAAATAGAATAGTTTGAATTGTGAAGAACATTTAAAAAGAAAAATAAACTGAATGACTGAAATAAAAATATTATTTTCAACCAGATACATAAATTACATAATAAATTTGAAATAAAAAGATGAGGCCATCAGATAAGGGTGACAAGTCTGGTCCAGATGGACGAAGGTGGATTACTTCTAAAATGGGTCCAGTAAAGTTTTCAGGCTTAACTAAGGCTTAACACTATCATCCTGCCTTCATGCTATGATGCTTTCTTGATTGCAGATTAATGTTTCCTGCTAATTCATCAAATAGACTGCGTAGTCAGAGTTAAATGAACATTTCTACTTTTGACATCGGATAGGTAGAAGTAAATATAAGATTGAAAACACAAAGCTTTCAAAACAAATTTATTTCTGTAGTATATTAATATTTATTATTATTATTGCTAACTAGACGTTGACAGCCTATATATAATAAATCGTGTAAATTAGGCTAAACTCTGACTGAATATAATTATGAAACTACACTTTTGCAAATATAGATTCATTTGAACGTTTTTGGCTCTAATTAAATTTTTTTCGATCGTATCCCACGCCGAAAGTATTCGTTTCAAAATTCCTCTAACTACACAATAAATAAAAAATAATTGGAAGGAAATTGTAATTGTAGAATAGTACTATAATCTGGGAACGTAGGTTTGGACAGCGTCTGTTCAGAAAACTTTATAGCACTCATTTTGGAAGTAATCAGAGTCACCTTACTCTATTCCGTCCAAAGTCCTCATCCTTATCTGATGATACCTAGGTATAAGTAAAAAAATATCTATCTATTATTTCATATCATTAAACTTGCCAAAAGAATCCAGTTTCAGAATATCTGAATATGGTATTTTCATCAAATTTTAGACGATTATAAATATGCAATTACCATTCAATCGAATTTGTTCATGTAAATCTGTATCAATTTGTTTAAACCTTACAAATACTTTTTTTAATAATCGAAGCCTATAGATGACTATTACATTCGATCGCTAATATTCTCGATGGATACGTTCCGAAATCGCTTTCAGTCTACTTGTCTATACGTAAATTTGGTAATTGTGTGCAATGTCCGTGACTGATACTAACGTTCTGGAACAGTTAGATGAACAAACTTACGTATACCATTAGCAATCTCCATACTTTTCTTGGAATTGAATATCTAGGATCTATATACAGGTCACAGTAAATATTAATACCTTGTTCTAATTAATCTTTAAATAATGAATGTTAAGAATTTTTTAAATAATTATATTTAATTAAATACATATATTCTTGTAATTAATGGAATGGCTTGAGTGAAACTTGTTATAAAAACTGAGTTCTTCGACAAGGCCAACTTGATTTTTGTCCACTATCTTGTAATGGCTCTTTTTAAGCATCAACACTGAATAATTTGACGAACTAGCTAAGCGAGATTCATATATTTAATGTTAATCCCATTACCGTGATTGAAATCTCATTTTGGAAATCATTTATAAAATCACAGTTCCATGGCTTACCTCTTATTTTGACAATTTTAAGGTCAAACTATTTATATTCTGTTGAAATATAAAAACTATTTGTCTTGCAGAGATAATTTTTTTTTTAGTAATAGAATATTTCAAAATATAGACATAATATTTTTTGTCAATTGATGAAACGTAATCTCATCGTTTGCTTAGTTGGATCGGGGTGAAATGCCGCGGCCACTTTGAGTTTACGTAAGACCACAAATCTCTATTTATATTGCATGATGAAGAAATGGTTTTACCGTGCTTTTTTTATTGTGCTCAAATATTTGAAAGAGCATTTGATTCGGTTTATATTGCGCATCATTGTGATTGGTAATCGTGTTTACGTAAGTTTGATTTCTATGTATCCATGTATCTTGTTTTCAACAATAATATCAGGTCATATTAATACATTATCTTCTTCGTAATAGCTTTCTATGAATTGCATGCTTTGAATTCTTTTCGTATAATTTTAATATCATCTACATTAAATCAGCAAATCTTTTCATAGGTCTTACAGTCTTTATAAAAACACTTCGTAAAATTTGAAATATACAAAAAATAAAAATATCATTATCATTACCTAAAGATAATCCAACTGTCCCAACCACTAAAGTTTTCAAATCTATTAAATAAACTATTTAAAAAATTTCGTTTGAAGGATAATTCTTTATGATTGGCTCACTTAAATTATAAGTTCGTCATTATTGGATTAAAATCTTAATTACTTACAGTAAGAAAGATCCGTTCCTTTGCTGTAAAAGATTTCAATGAAAACTTTACTTATAAAGAAATAAACTTATAACTTTAAATTATCGAGATATAGAAAAATGTGAAATGTTGAAAAAATTGGAAAACGCGTGAAAATTACGTGGTTTTTTTTTTAATCTTCCTAAACTGCGGTTTTAACTTCCTCTGCAGCGCTGGTCCGGTGAAAATTTTCCACGGCGATTGCCTTCATTAAGAAATTGAAACCCGACATTACCCAACTGCTGCGACTATTTCGGCTGCACGTATATCTTCGGATTAGTGAGAAAAAAGTCATTCGGTAGTGAGAGGGGGGGTGGAAGACAAGGTGCACGCGCATTTCGCTCAAATGACACCACTGCCAAGTCGATTAGCTGGGAACAGACGCGAAGCTTGATGAAAAAGTTTCAAAGCCCCTCCCCCGTCCCTCACGGAGTCTGCTGGTCTCGGTTCTCCGCAGAGGGTTTAAGCCATTTACACGGTGAGATGCAGGGGGAGAAGAAGGGGGGCATCAAGCCAATCTGCTCATTTTCCCTGCGGAAAAAACTACTTTTGTCGCTTGCAAAATTCTGTCGTAACGGGGGGTTTTCATCGCCAGCCAACGTCCCCGATCTCCCGTCTGTCGGTCACCCTTCCGACAGAAACGAGCGGTTCAATTAAGCTAGGACACGCCAGAAACTTGGTGTACTTGCGAGTGGAACGCTTTACAGTCGCGTAGCTATATATATATATATATATATATATATATATATATATATATACCGCCGGCGAAATGGATTATAGTCCGCTCTCCTCTCACTTTGTATCGCGGCGGGGCAGGGGGTGTAGACAGAAGGACCTGCACTCGCTCGTCTTTTGGAAATGACCAATCTTCCTTGTAGGACCAAAAGAGGATTGAGAAGTTGCTAGTTTATAATCACCGAAATTCGTCGCGTCGCTTCGCGTCAATTGCGAGAGACAGGAGGGAAGAGGAAAAATTTCATAGCTCGCCCGCCGGGGCTTGGAGGCGAGGAAAGGCAGAGTGGGAGACATATCTTAATCGTTATCGCCCAATCCTTGGGCGATGTTAGAAAGTTGCGGTATATTTATAGTATCTATATGTGTGTTGTTTAGCCGGAGGGGAAGGGGTACAAAGTTAAAAGTGTGTCTGGACGGTGCTGGTAGCGTTCTACTAGACGCCTTGTGCTCATGTGTGTCAGTATATTGGAAAGATGAGACAAAAAATAGATTTAAGTACTTTTATGTATATAAACAATTGTATAATTGTTTTAGAAACTATGTAATTTCAGGTATAATTAAGGTATAAAAGAAGGTAAAAGACCGTTGCTTCATTCTAACATTTGCGTAACCTATTAATAATACATTACACATAAAGGCGCGCGCGCGCACACATACACACGAATGTAACTCTGGAACAGAACAAGAGATCGCGTTTTTCCGAGAGAAAATCGCGCGATTCGAATGGCAATGTATGACGAACGCGAAACTAAGGAAGAAAAACAAAATGAAATAAAAAAAATTAAAGCAATAAGAACTCAAACATTTGCTTAAGAATCTCAAGCGCGGGCGCTGTCTTGAGAAAATATATAGGTCACCGGGAAATTGGCTGAAACTGTAATATACGTTCTATAATTTATGACTTTGCGATTAAAAAGTCACTCTGTCTCTGTCTCTCTCTCCCCGTGCCGTGGACAGAATATGTAAAACACGAGCTGTACGCACGGTTTACGAGTTTTCGTGAGTGGAAATTTAAATTTTACTTTCCACAGTTGTATATATATATATATATATATATATATATATATATATATATTGTTTAAAACCTTGAATGTTATTTATCACTGTATACTATATTACAAAGGATCTCGCGGTGTACATATATATTGAAAGTTTGACGATCCGATCTTATAACTTTTGATCAGCGTGTATTCGAGCTATCACAGACAATATCGAATTAATATATATATATATATATATATATATATATATATATATATATTGCGTGATTAAAATGAAAAAAATTCGGTTTATAGGAAATTGACGAAAAAAGATTATTCGGCCCGATTGAAAGTTCACGGTAGTTATATATATATATATATATATATATATATATATATATATATTATATATATATAACGTATACGGCGTTTCATCATAAGCTGATACAAAAAAATTGTAATAGACCGAGAATTTACGAGGCTGCTGGATATATGTCTTTTTTAAGGCTTTCGGACATATGCGGGTCTAAAGAATATTTGAATTTTTTTCCATCAGTACGAGCCAAAGTCTATGGCTATATAAAATTATTATACTTTTTGTTTATAATTTGACTCGTTGGCCTGTCTACATTTATAAATGTTTGTGTATATATATATATATATATATATATATATATATATATATATATACATACATACACCATTATTATCCGTGAGTTCTTTCCCGGTATAACTTTCTAATAAACTTTTAAATATGTTTCCATGCGAAGTATCTGCGCGCGGCCTGTATTGTACACTCAGGACGTAGCGGCAGCAAAGGCAGCAGCCACCCATCTCACAATGGCCACCGCGAGGCAAGACTTTAATTACACCACGATTCGTTGATAGAGGACCTTATGCATTTGTCTCTCGAACAATCAGCGTCGCTAAGATCAATCGAGTATATACATATACGCGCGATCGCATGAAGCGCGCGCACGGCGGTAGGGAGACAACTGACGAGAGAGAGAGAGAGAGAGAGAGAGAGAGAGAGAGAGAGAGAGAGAGAGAGAGAAATATAACTATAACGTCTATACATATATAGGCGTAACCCTTTGCCGGAAACAGTCTCGATTTTTACAAAATTCACGTAGGCAGTGTGCGCCCGGTTGGCGCCTTCTTATAAAACACTCCGTATATTGTGTTATATATATGTGTGTGTGTGTGTGTGTGTATGCCTATTATATACCTGGCACGTAATTGCGCGTACACACTTTCATCTGGCGTACATTATATGTAACTTAATAGAGAGGCTGTGCGGCAGAGGGCGATTTCGACGATGATTACGGGTCTCTTCCTATGTATATATATATCCTATACACACATGCATATATGTACACGTGGCTCATTATACTTGCGGGGAGATATCGCGAAAGCTCTTATACCTATTATAGCATACGTATATTAGAGGCAAACGAGGACGGAAGGCAGTGATTGAAGGCGGCCATGGCGCGTATACACGTTTATCGCGCATCGGGCAACGATCCCTGCTTGCGTAATTTTTTCATTGTCATTTTTCTGTATTTACTTATTTGCGAATTCTTTGCCCTTTATTTTCACGGAGACAGTGATCGAGGAGCTTTTGACTTCTGCGCCCGTTTTTTTTTTTTATTACCTGGCTTCTTTATTCGTACAGGAAAATCGCGAATTCCGTCGCGTCGCGATTGCATCGGGGATTGGGAAGAGGACCGGTTGACGGTTGGACGGTGAATTGGATATA
>JACCIC010000059.1:62500-107500 GCA_018907035.1 Sycobia sp. Sy_11 | reverse complement strand
CAGGTAACTCCTTGTTATTTTAAATTTTCCAAGCAGTGGCAGACTACATGTCTCGCAGACTGTTTGTGCCGTAAGTGTACACCCTGAACCAGGAATGATAATCTAGTTTTGCATCTTAGAAATCCATAATATTTCCTTTTGATCTGTTCCGGTGCACTAAGCCAATCAGATGTACAGTTTAGTTCAAGTAAGGAAATTGTAATACCTGACTGAATCACTTACGTAAAGCCTCAGTTAGATATATTTGAAAAAAATCTATACTCCAGTAAATTGGTTTTTAAAGATGCGAAGTTATGGGCTGAAGAGTAAAGTAGGGCCCAATGTGATACCTAGCATTACATAATAGTTTCACAGAATTAAATATTTATATTACCATCAAGTAGCAATGCTAAGCGGATTGCTAGACTTTATTTGCGCGATACTTTTGCGTTGTCCGTGCGATAGGGTCTTCGTTTTCTTCTTTTCATTAATAGGCAATCTTCCAAACAGTCGAGAAAATTCACATTTCAAATGAAGAATTCAACAATTTATTCGCTTAAGGTTTAAGAACGACACCACACGGTGTGTCATCAACTACCTTTACCATCAACGAAGTATGAGAAACAACTATATCAGATGTACTGGTGCTTTGCCATGAATACTTGTCTGAAGTATTTAAAACAATTTCTTCACCTGTCACACCATCATTCTCGTCATATGGCTAAACAGATGCACCAGAGAAATTTCAGATAATAGACCTAGTCTGCGTATCTCTTTCGAGATCGTATTATTAGCAAGAGTATTAAACCAGTGTCTTGAATAATATGAGATCCTTCCTATATAGGGTACAGATTTTCTTCCTGTTTTTCAAGAATTATCAACTGGTTAAGGAATTTTGGATTTTGCGCCTTGAAACAGTGACGATAAAGAGCTTAATCCTGACGTATGGAGAGGGAAGTTTTCCTATAACAATGCAGGCATTCGTTTATACATATAGTTTATATCTGGTTTAACGTTACTTAAGATAATATTGTGTCTGCAATGAATAATCAATGTTCTTAATTTTTCTAAGAAATTAGTTGTGTATGAAGGCGACCTTAGGTGGCCTATGAATTGAATTAAACAGCGATAATAGTGGAATATTGAAATAAATAGCGATAATAGTGGAAGGGGAATCGGCTTTCTGTAATTCATAGAACAATAATTTAGGGATAACAGATTTTCCTAATATGTTCATATTCAATTTTACCAACATTTAGTATTTTAGATTAATTTTGTAGTGTAAGACAATTCCCAAACATTTTAATTTCGATCCTGACATACAAATTTATATGCCTTGAATTGAGTGGCAATATAAGCAATCAGATCATATCATAATAAGAGAAATTCTCATTACAAATCTCATGGACATTCTCAATGTGAATACATAAAGAGTTCGCTTTAAGCCAGGGTGTAACGCTGTCTTAGCAACCTTAAACCGAATATCAGAAGCCTTCAATTAGTCGAAAGCATTATTAATATAATTGTTGTTATACTTTATCGAACAATTCTTGTTCTATTATTACTATTTATAATTTCGTTCGCTGGGTAACAATCGTAACATATAATATGTCTCATGAAATCATATTAATTCTTCGCATGAATTAATAACACAAACAATTTCATCAGTTTGGATACTTACGAGAATAATGTCCCGCCTATGCCATATTTGAAATAAGAGTAAGAAAAGCTTTATAATGCTCATTATTCAAATATTTGTTTATGAAAATAAAATATGGATGACAGAGAAGCTGGCTTTGAAAACCTAATTCTTAATACTTATTGCCGGCTACTTCCACTAATAATCCTAAGATCAAGAAAAAGAGGGAAAGAAAAATCATGGCTTTGACAATCGAGTTCCAAATATATATCGAGCACAGAAATTGCGAACCAATCTCGAGAGAAACTCCTCTTGAGTGTATATATGTATACATTATCTATATTTCACGGCCAAGACATCAGAGAAGAAAGAAAGCCGCGGTAGTGGCGGGAATCCATATATCTATATAGTGCTCCGGTCGCCCGCAAAAGAGAGAAGCGGAAGCAAGCGACGAGGATACAGCTACAGTCGATACACCAGCACACCTCCGCGCGATATATATATATCGTGAGTTCTCCGTCCGTTCAATGCCTCGCTCTGCCTTTCTTTCTCGCTTATAATATGTGCGCGCTCCTTTTTCCTTGCACGCTCTTTCAGATACATAGTATATATATATATATATATATATATATATATATATATATATATATATATATATATATAGTATGCATATATAATATATCGCGGCGTGAAAGTGAGGCGTTCGTTCAGTTCAAGCTCCTCTCGAGAGGTTCAAATTGAGATCAGCGCGCGCCAGTCTCCATTTACTCCTCCTCCCCCGCCTGCGCCCGCCCGTCCGCCTCCAGCGTGCCTCCTCCGAGTGCCACCGTCGTCCACCGGGGGGCCGCATTCCTCGAGCCCGACTCTCATACACCCGAAAAGCCCCGGGTCTCCGCTATATTTAGATCGGTGCTCGCGACCAACCAACCGACCGACCGACCGACCGACCGACCGACCGACCGAGAGAAAGGAGGAGAGGCTGACAACAACAACGGCGTAATTATTGCCGCGCGTGGCAAGAAGTCGTGCGCCACCGCTATGGAACGTTTATGCGATCTGCCTGCATATTGTGTGTGTGTGTGTTTGTGTGTGTGTATCTACACGTATGTACGTATGTAGATTCCTTGTTTGCCTTCCGTTTTGCGCCGAACATCTCTCTACCCTCCCAACTCTGCACGTTTCGTTCGCGTCTCTTTTTCCCGATTGATCGCAGGGCATCGATAACGTCTCGTGCGCGCACGTGTGCAGCCAGCGCGCAGAAGCGCTTCCGCGTTTTCGGAGGGGAGCCGCACGCTAGTGATTTCATCGAGAAGAGCGGGGGCAACTTTTATATCGCTGTCGAGGGTCGTACGTGTACGCAACGGCACGCGAGAAGAGCTTGTGGATATTCGACGAGCCCCTCTCCACCCTTCTCCTCCTCCTCCTCCTCCCTCCACGTGTGCGAGTACTCGACGAATCTGGCACGCCCGCACGCGTGTACTCCGATAATTGTTTCGAGTGGGTGTATTAGCTTGAAGCTGATTTGATGGATCTTAGAATCCTTTATGAACGCAGATATAATATATCGTTGGCTACTTTTGAACATGGCGACGAACCGCCCAATATCCTTAAAGAGGGTAAAGCATACTCTCCTCCCTCGTTTCTTAGGATTTAACAAAAATATTTTTCATATCGTTCATGAGAATTGTAGAATGCGTTATGTTTAATGGTTTATTATGGCCAAAGCACATTCCAAGATGAGAAAGGCTGTTTAAATAATTTTTGATAAATTAGCTAACTCTCGCAAAAGAAGAATGTTTATTCCATACAAATAGGAGTTTAGAATTTGTTTGCGCAGATAGTAAATTATTTTAAAAGATTTTTTAATCTATCATATTGTGCCGACATACCAACTATTATTTATTTCCGATCACAATTTCAAAGATTACTTTCCGTAATAATTTTATTGAACGATCATCTCCCATTTCCATCGTAAAAATAACATTTTATATCATCGTGCTCGTTTAATAATAATTCAGAATATCTATAGAATGTCGAGTATATATTCAATATTTAATTTAGTTCAGAACAGTAAATTTTTAATTCTTTTGAAAGTTTAATGTGCATTTATGTATTTTCATAAAGTTAAAAATCCATTAATGCGCTATATGAACCGACCCATTAATGTATAATATTGAAAGATTATAAGAATATTAATCTTTCAATAAAAATAAATCTTTCCCTCGATAGGAATTTTCTAGAATAATAAATGTGTTTAGTGCTTCTTGCATAGTGTCATCATTCTATTCCACTTTCTTATTTATACGCCTTTTTTCAATTAAAAAAGCCGGTAGCTTCAATAACTCAGCGCATCCATCAGTTCTTTTCAGAAAAAAAGTTTAATATATATATATATATATGCATTTAGTTAAAAAACAAACCTTCGTGTTCCAGTTCCTGCGCCGTTGTTTCTTATTATTATGCGTTATTATTATTTTGTTTATTATTATTATGCGATTCTATGCGTTCTTCAAAAATACTTCTGCAAGTTCCGCGAAAAATGCGAGAGATCGTTATTTTTTCAAGGAACTGAAAAATCTTACATCTATATTGGCGCGACTTTCGTAACTCCTTATACAAATTCACAGTTTCCCAAGTAGTAAAGGAGGGAAGAGAATCCCAGAATTCATATTTCTTCCCAAGAGGCAAAAGTGATTATATATATATATATATATATATATATATATATATATATATATATATATATCTGTGCGACGGAATTTTCGCGAAGCGTCTAAAACTAAGCAAGTATTGGAAAAATGTGTAGAGGGAACTTTGAAAAAAGTAGCAAAGCGTGTTCGCTTTCTCCAAAATCAACGGTAACGTTTTCCTTCCGGAACAGGCTAAAATTGAACGTAGGAAAGACAAAATTTGTACTTATTAGGAAATCTCTTTTTTCCAAGAATTTAGCCAACTATTCTGTTTTCTTGAACATAAAAATAAAAATTAATAGAACTATAATTGCTGAATTGTTCAAGGACATCTGCAAGGCAGTATTAACAGTCAAATTTCTTTTTATTTTTAGAAAGCACGTTTTTTTCTATTGGCTATTTTTGTACTCAGGTGCACTGTTAAGTAAAATATTTAATTTTCACATACCGAGCTGTGGATTCGATAATAGCCCGTTAAAAAATTCTATCCTCAAACATGATCAACCAAAAATCAAATATCTTGTTTTGAACATAATAATTCGAATAGTTATCAGGATTGCTGAATACCAATTCAGATATATATTTTCGATTCTTTTATTTATATTTATTTTCAATAATCTCAAAAACGGATTCTTTTGTACAGAACCAAAGATAAGTTATGAATATTTTCAAATGACTGTCGAATTTTGACATCGTAAAATAAATATGATAATCCTATAGTATTATAATAATGAATCTTAACAATCCCTCATATATTAATGTGAGAGCAAAATATTATAGCTTTAGAAAAATGAAACTTTTAATTGCGGATTTATATTAAATTTCAAAAACCGTAAGATATGAATTTTTATACAAATCAAATCATCAATAGGGTACAATATTTTATTATGCAATTGTACAATAAATAGAATAACAATTAACTTAAACAAACATTTTTAGGCATCAGAGAAAATTGTTGCACTGTGTATAAAAGAACAATTGACAGTTTTATTAACAAAATTATCTAATAAATAAGGCGTAGTCGTGCAACGCAGAGGAACCAACGTGTTTCAACGTGAAAGGATCATAAGCGAGCAAAATCTCGCGTGTCTTCAACAATCGTTTTCCGAGGAAAACTTTTTACAATTTTACCGGTAACACTCTTGACCTTTAAATCATCATTACTAAACATCGTTCTATCGAGTCGATTTCTTCCATCCACCGCGCACTGGTGGCACGGAAACTGGGAAAAAGTTACTTAACACCTTTCAAATCCCTCTAACAGCTCAACTATCCCGAATCCTGCCGATTCTAGACTTTATTGCGATATATACAATAATTGTTTAAAAGGCTATATTAAATATTTCGTTGCGCAAATGCGGCGCGGCGCGGCGCGGCGCACCGCCTGTGTGTTAAACAGCAATTGTTTTGGAAAATTACCCTCGTCGCAAAAGTGCGCGTGGCGAGAAGCGGACTAGCGCCGGTTTCACAGAACAGCATTTAGCTATAAGCGTAAGTCAATCAATGGGGTGGGGGAGGAGGAGTTTGACACGGCATTTCTGGCACTGCAATCGCCGCCGAGGGAGAAAGAGAGAAATCTTTGTGCTTTTCGAACACACACACACACACACACACACACACATTGCGCGTGTAGGTGTTGCTGGCATACTGGTTGTACAGATTTCGCTGTTTCGAAATGCTGTACATTATTATTATTATTATTATTATTATTATTATTATTATTATTATTATTATTATTATTATTATTATTATTATTATTATTATTATTATTATTATTATTATTATTATTATTATTATTATATATATTCGAAGTAGGGGATTTCCTAGTTTCCCGCTTTTCTTGTTTCTTTTTTTATTCTTTACACTTCGGAGCTTGTGAGAGAGAAACATTAATTTATAGAGACGCTTTTACGGACTCGAGAGGCTTTTAAACGATCGTTTAAATATATAGGCGCGATGGAAAGGATAGGAGGCATCGGGGGGAGCGGTGTTTTTTTAGGTTACGCGCGCGCACTCTCTCGTCGCAGTTCTCGGCAGTATTCCGCTAGCGTCTATATAATATATTTGCGAAGCTTCGAAAAAGTTTTTCTCCCTTGTTATATTGTCCCCCCTCTGCGAGCTTCTTTTGTCGCTCGCCGCACAATTTTCAAAAAGTTCGTGTTACTTCCGCGCATCGCGTTCGCGCGTATGTCCTATTAATCATTTTCCTCCGGGGACCGCGAGTCGTCAAAAAGAGCGAGTCGACCAACGGGAGAAGGGAGAAATCATTGATGAACATTTACGCAACTCTTGCCAAAGGTACGGTTGATTTAATATTATTACGAATATCGTTATAGCAATGTATTATTAATTAAATGTAAAGAGGAAGTATGATTTAAAAGTACATATAATCGAGCTCGTACTCGCACGTGCATATGGCATTCGAATACGCGATAAAATTAATTACGTATGTATATACTTATACACACATCGTACCGTTGAATATTAATTAAGTTACACTCGATACGACTATATTGTATAAATCACTGCTCTCTACTTTTACTTTAGTATTCGTTTCCTTTTTATTTTATTATAAAAATTGAATTCTCTTTTTTAGAGACACTCCCTCGGCCATGCATCTATTGTTGCAAAAAATATTCTATAATTAGAAACTCGTCCGGTAGATTAATTTGGTTAAGTTTAAAAATATATAGATATCTCGATGCGGCGGTTGAGAAAATACTATATAATAACATATTTTCTTCTGCAGCTATTATGGCAATATATTTTGTTAAAACTTTCTCTCATTTAATAAGGCGCATGGTTCGTTGCTTGTAGAATGCTCGTTGTTCTAAATGAAACTGGTATTACACTTTGCTTCTATATTCAACATCGATGCTCTTCTTTATTCTTCATCTATCATCTACCTTCCGTATAATCAAAGTCTTTTCTATATTAAAAATTATGCGTATAATATACGTAGGTGTTAAAGGGAAAAGGAAACTGAGTCATATTATACAATTTTACCAATTATTCACCGTCAGGATTACTTTCTTATTCTCAAATACAAGCAGAAAAAAAATGTATTTTCGTATATCGCACCCTAACAGTTTTGCTTCGATATCGCAATACGGAACAGTCTACTTCTCTATCCGCGTGTCTCTCTACGTTCGCGTACATACCACTATATACAAATTAAAAAAAGTCTATACAACATATGTATATTTATATTAGCCGAGTCGCGCGGTTCGGTATTCTCCCTTGTCTCTATAACTGCGTATAAACGAGACGAACGCAGTAGTCGGTCGCGTCGTACTCCGAAACATTGAATTTCTGCAGAGGATGCGCGTAAAAAAATTTGTATCTCGCTGCTTGCGTCGTCGACATCGCCACGGCAAAAACGCGCGTCTACCCTTTGTCGACCTGCGAACGGCTTTTCATAATAATCTTCCCGTTACTCGCTCTCGGGGCGAACAGATTTGAACACGTCGCGAACAGCCATTGAATGGTCGCGTTGAAACCTAACTATATATATATATATATATATATATATATATATATATATATATATATATATATATATGTTTGTATGTATGTATGTATGTATGTATGTATGTATGTATATATGTATGTAGGTATAAACTGAAAGACGCCCGCAGCTCTCGCGTCGGGAGTTTGGCAGCTAATATTGAAGAGAAGAAAATGAGGCTCGGTGGCGTGCGGAAAGAAAACGCGATATGCGTCGCTCGCTATAGCGCGTGGCGCGGGGAGAAATACACCCCCCTTCCCCTACCCTCGGGTGTACTGTAGACGTTCGGCGCGAAGCAGATGTCATGCTGTATGTATATACATTCTTCCCATCAACTGAGAAAAGTGTCTTCGCGTGCGGGGGCCCCGGCACCGCAGAGAGAAATATAGCAAATTGAAAAGTTTCGCCACAGAGGGAGAGAGAGAGAGGGGGGGGGACCAGCACGCGAACGCGCTTAAGAGAAAGAGAGAGTCTCTCACCTATATATTTCCGCTAGAGGTCCGACGTCTGCGAGCGCGAAACCGCGAGCGAACCAAGGAGTAAGGAATGAGATTGACGATTATATATATATATATATATATATATATATATATGGCAAATGCCTCGTTTTATTCTCTGTGTTGGTGGTAATTCGAGATTCTGCAGCAACTCTCGCCCCGTTTAGTTTTCGCAACGATACGCACCAGGTCCGTCCTGTCTCTGGTTCTGTCGCGCCTATTTTCCTTTATTTATATTATTTATTTATTGATATTAGTTCGCACGGTTTTCCCACTGATTTTATAGTCGTCTATGTAGATATATCTGCATCGGAACGGCGTTTGCGTATTGTACGCTTAAGCCGGTATACGCATCTATACACACACGCACACACACACACACGCGCGCGCGCGCGCGCACATATGTATACGCTCGAGATGGAAATGAGCGCGCGATATTGCAAGATTTTCTCGAGGTCGATGGGGAGAGAGCGAGGGAGAGACAGAGAATTTGCGCTTCGCCGAGGTGAATTTCTCATAGGATATTTGCTTAGGATAGGCAAGTTTTTCTTTCTGGAAGTGCATATAATTATGCACTTAAGGCAGCAAAATGTATACGAGCTTCAATGCTTCAATCGATTGATCTTCTCTGTTTGCTGGTGCCTTTTTTTTTTTAATCAATACCGTACATAATTTTACGCTTCTATATATAACGAAATTAACGCTTCGTCGGTACACTGACGTGTTTTCATTTCCATTTAGACGTGATTATTGTCATGGTTAACGTGTTTGTCCCGACGCGCTTGCGCATATTTGCAGAATAATTAAAAATTAATTATACCTCTCGATGTACAATATACACACCGTAGACACAGTGGCTGGAAACGTACAAAAACAAACAATCAAGATTTTAAATGGAAGCTCCAAATTGAGCCTATATATATGTATATACAGTTGTGGAAACTGATTCACTTCGGATATTATGCTTAATTTTTACTACATATGAAAAACGTATAAATATATCAGTTTCACACTAATAAATTACATAATAAGTTGGTTATTAAAACATCCATAGAACTTAATACTCGGAAATATTGAGCATTAATGTATTTTTAAACGTTAAATTCCCATTCCACGATTTCTTCGCGTTTCATCTTAGAAATACCGAATTTATTTCCAAAAATTTACATCTTTTTTTATTACGCAATTTTATTATTACGAATATTGCAAAAGCAATGTAAAACCAAGAAACACGGACGTAGAAACTACTGCTATGGACCAAAGAACATTCACAAGCATTGTATTTTTCTATTTTTAAATCCATTTTTCTTCAGACACTATTGATTTTGGAAAAAAATGTATATAAATTAAAAAAGTATGTATTATAATGCGGGGATTCCAACTTTTGTGTGCGATTTTCGTGCTAAATTTTCATACGGAAACATTCTACGGTTCGAGGTCGAAACAAGCATTTGATATTTCCAATGTTTAATTTTGTTTTTTTTTTTCTTAAATATGTCAATTACACTTTATAAATGCTTATAAAAAAATTCTTCATAAATATAACGGTCACGGGTATCCGAGCCTCATAATCTAAATTAATTCGTCGGTTTCTCATGATTCTCATCGACTATCGATTCTCACGATTTGAGCGTGCATCCATTCTATGCCTATCGTCAAATGTCTTTAGGTCTCGATTCGAATCGCGTGGGAGCGCAAATTAATTTTCACGTTCACTTTTAGTGCGGAACTAAACTCTTCGCTATTACAACAATTCATTGGAAGCAGGAATTTCAAAGCACTTTCTTTCACTTATGATACACAATGCTCGGAAATAATACCATATGTCATCGAGCTTATAGAATTCCATCTTATTAGACGAGGTCGAACCTTTTCGCAGAAGCTCTCGACGTTTCCGAATAAGTACAATAACGAGGCTCACAGGTATAATGTTCGATTGGCGCTTAATTTGTCTTACAATTTCTGTGTGTATAGTTCTGGGATCGAACTAATCCATACATTGCGTCCTTCTTTGCCTAAGACAGGGCGAATTGGAGAGGGGGCATCGAGAGCACGGGGATGATTCGGAGGCTCATTATCACTGAACAAACAGTTCCCTTCATTTTGCTGATATACACGTGTAGCCTCTCATCCCCCCTGCACTATTCGGCATTGAAAGCAAACGGGGGAGAAAAAGAAAAGCCGGCTCCCATCCCCGTGCTCGTGCATATAAAAACCGTAGAAAGGATCGAAAAGGAAAAACTAGACTTATAAGTATAGTGTCGATGCGTACGGCAGAGAGGTAGAAAGAGGGGGGGGGGCGAAGCAGAAGAGCTACCGCCCGCGCTCTCTCCACCCCTTGCCTCCTCCGCGCCCCCCGCGACGGCTGCTGCATACTAAAGCACCGCCGCGCGGAATGGGAGCCATCGGCGAGGGCCAAAAAGAGGGGGGAATCGAGAGGAGCATATATACGGTGTATATGCCTATCCCCGATCGATGACGCAGACGGAAGAACGTCTGGCGCTGCCGACGACTGATGCGCCCAAATCAACTCCGCGATCGCCGGGCCGTCTTCTCGCTGAGGCTCGCGTGGGATGCGCATCCACGTCGGGACTCGGAGCGGGTATTCGATTGCAGGAAGGGGCCTTTCTTCGGTTCCGAATAGCGCCGCGCCGCCGGATAAATGGAATTGGTCGCTAAAGTCTGTCTGTGTGTGTGCGTGTGTGTGTGTTGACGGGGATCTCGTTCACAGTACTACTCTCTCGCACGTTCTCCCCCCCCTCTCATTCTACTTTTCCACGCATCTATATATATATATATATATATATATATATATATATATATATATATATATATATATCGTTACCCGACTAGGGATGCTCGCGACTGCTCTGTGGAGCGGCGGGCGCGCGGTCTAGCCGTTCGATCTCGCCGGCGGAAGCCGAAGTCATCCACGTAAGAGGAGTAGTACTCGGGTGTAGTGTATACCTATATACACATATCCGCGTGCCTCACTACTTCCTCCTTTTTTCTTCTTCTTCTTCTTCTTCTGCTTCTGCTACTTCTTCTTCTTATTTTTACGCTTTCCTAGATATATGCGCCGCGTGCAATTTAGAAGCACTTTTTCGAGATCGCTTCCCTGTTTTTTTTTCTTATACGGCATACGGCTTTGTTTATAAGTACGCAAAAAACATACGAAGTGTATTATGTGCTCTTTTAACGAGGGGAGTCCTCGGAATTTCAAGTGGCGCCCAATTAAATTACCGGCATATTTAATGTGTATATGTATATGCATGCACATGTGTGTGTGTGTGTGTGTGTGTGTGTACTTGTTATTACATATTGGAACATAATTTAGTATTAAAAAATCTGGTTAAATAACAGATTTCCGTTTCTATAGCATTCATTAATGAAGAGTAGTTAAAGGATTTCTATATATTGATACAATATAACAATGGAAATTGCGACAGTGTAAAATTGAGTTGCGTAGCTTAAAGGATATATACACCGCTTAAATGGTGCGCAAGATAAGTTCTTTGTGTGAGAATACGTATGTATAGCATGTCTCCTCGAATTCTAATAGCGCACAGTCTGAAATTTGAAATTTAGGAGAGTGCGGCTCAAAGTTATTTCCCTCGTGGTCGGATATGAAAAATACGCCGTCGTGAGGCCGGTCTTGAATCATTCGTTCCTCTTTATATGAATGGGGGGCACAACTCGAATCGACCTTCGCTCGAGCCTTCACTTTTCTACGTATAATTTCAATAATTTCTAAATTGTCAACGGAAAATAATGAGTTGAAACTTGACAAAAAAATAATTATCGTCCTGTTTAACATTTATGAATTTAGTAAGATTAGGTGGGGATGACGAAACCATACAAATTGCACAGGGGAGATAATTATTATATTACATTACAAAATGTAGTATATATATATATGTGTATAATATGAAGTCATAAGGCTTTTTGTGGAATTATTCAAATGAAATTTCAGAAACGGATGTAGGCGCCAAGTTTTTGAAATCACCGAACAAAAAAACTTCTATTCAAATTTCAATCCAAATGCAATATGTGTATATACGCGATCTCTTGAATATTTTACTAAACTGAATAAGAGATCATGTCTGAACTAAAATACTTACATACATTCATGAACATTTTACGGCAAAACGAACCCCAACAAATTATGAATGTTCGAAATTTATAATTCAAACATAACGTAATTTTTCAATGACTAATAGAATACAGATACATTTTTGAATATCCTGTGAGTTAAGCGCAAAGTTTTGACTTTATGATGTGCAAAATGTGGGGCTTCAATTGCAATACTCTCTTGTCCTCTCTCTCTCTCTCTCTCTCTCCAACACTTTCTCTACTCGCTCTCTTTTTCTGTCTCATATAGATAATTGAGAAATGCAACAAATATTTTGGCCGAGTGCCGAATCTTAGCATTGGCGAAAGATCCGCACGGACGCTCTTGGAAAAGGAGCGCGTTCGGCGCGCGAACAGTAGTCAATCACTGCGATTTCCCACCTACAGAAGAATCGGACAATGGCCCGGCTGCAAGTGACTAAACTTTTGGCAAAAAAAAAAAAAATAATAAAATTAACAAAAAAGTACAACGACAAACCTCTCGGGCGTGGAAGAGCGAATATTCGAACTCTCCCCTTGCCCTGTTCCGAAATTTCACCGACCGTCGTTGTTCCTGCTGCTGATGCCGCAGTTGTTTTGAAGGAGACAATGGGGGAGACTTTCGTTGACCCAGATTACTGATTTCGAGCCTCGTCGAGCGTTGAGATTTACTTTTGGTGAATGACTTGCTTGTCTGCCAGGTATTACTCTACATATACTTATCTCTCTCTCTCTCTCTCTCTCTTCTCTTTCTCTTTCTCTTTGTGGTCGTTGTGGTGAGTTTTCGGAAGACTTCGATGAGAAAGGGAATGAGAGAGAGAGAGAGAGAGAGAGAGAGAGAGAGAGAGAGAGAGCAAGAGAGAAAGAGAGAGAAATGAGGAGAGTCAACTTACAGACACTGCTGTCAGTTTCAATATGGCAACGAAAATTCTTGCTAAGATCGATCTAGTTTCGAGAGATAAATTATTTTATTAGATATATACTCCTTTAACCTCTATAGATATTTGCGTCTCGTCAATTCTATTCGAAGTAGAATAAATTACATAGGTATTATAGTGACTATCATTTATTTCAATATATGTACGCACACATAACTTACATACTACTTGAAGTTTCTATAAAACAGATACACCTTTTGACAAAGTTCAAGGATTCCATATTATGTATGTATGAATGCATGTATGTATGGATGCATATATATATATATATATATATATATATATATATATATATATATTACCGAGTCATCAAAAATATATACAGCTGTAAAGCCCGAGAACGCTCTAAATGTTTTAGAAAGCGCTTTTAACAGGAATCCTAGAAGCCTGTATATAGGCCTCACCAACGCGCGACGAACAATTGATTCTGCATATATAATAATAAACATTCGCGCGCACAAGGCTTTGCTGCTATAAATATAGTAATGCAGCTCTTATATACCGAAGTCCGAGAGTCGTCGTCGGCGTCTCGAGAATGTGTGTGTGTGTGTGTGTGTGCGCGTGCGCGCGCGCGTGTGTGTGTGTGTGTAATACCACAGTACTCGGTATATTTTTCCGGGGCTAATTGATTGTAATGCGGGTGCGCGAAGTGCAATTGCGACCGCGGACGCTGGTATATAGGTATACGTATGCGGCAAGAGTTGAAATTAAAAGAGAGATGAAGGAAAAAAAAGAAAAGAAAAATGTCGTTATTGCCGCGAGGAAAATCATTATAGGCCGCGGCTCTCGCAAAGATGTTATTATATATACATATTGTTTTTATTATTGTTATTATTATTCAAGCAGGGAATTTTCACAATTATTAACTTATTTCGCGCGCGCGCGCTCGCCGTGGAAAAAAAAACAATTTCCTCGCTGCTCGAGCTCGCGCGACTTGAAATTTTTCCGACCCATTTAATGTCGTTATATTTCTTTTTTTTCGTCTTTTTTCTGTTTTTGTTCTCACCTCTTTCTGTTGCGCTATCCCCCCCCTCTCTCTCTCTCTCTCTCTCTCTCTCTCTCTCTGTCTTAAAAAAAGGATGAAAATTCTAAGGTCCCGTCGTCGTCTCACACGCGCGCAAGGCAATAGCGGCTTCAATTATAAGTATGCGTTTATGCTCAACTCGTAATTGTTGACCGGTTGCAAATGACAGAGCGAGCTCAGAGAAATACAATGAAAAAAATGAAATTCCTTCTCAACGCTCCTTTTCTCGGTGCGTGGTGTCCCCCTTTTAAGAGTGAAATGAAGAATCCTTTTATATTCTTATCTTTCGTTCTCTCTCTCTCTCTCTCTCTCTCTCATCTTCACTCTCCTAGCTATTCTATTATCTCTTTGTATTTGCCTTTTCATTCTCATCGTTGAGCGTTTTTTTATGCGGCTCTTAAAATGTGTAGTAACCGTCCTCTGGCTACTTTTCCAGATTTTAAGTAACTTTCGTAATGAGAAAAAATAGGTTACGATGCCTTTTCAGCATGCTCCCCCCCCCTCTAAGTG
Source organism: Sycobia sp. Sy_11 (assembly GCA_018907035.1). Taxonomy (NCBI): domain Eukaryota; kingdom Metazoa; phylum Arthropoda; class Insecta; order Hymenoptera; family Epichrysomallidae; genus Sycobia; species Sycobia sp. Sy_11. Next base: position 92,605 of record JACCIC010000059.1, on the reverse strand, counting down.
CGCTCCGCAAATATAACAATCGCCTCCAAGGACATTTTGTTTATTATGCTTTGTATTCATAAGTGCATAAAAGTTTTATTTTTACGTTCCTGCATGGCGAAAAGAATTTCCCGTACAAGAATAATCCGATTATACAACAACAGAGTATACTTCGAAAATAACGATATTGTATTTCAAACCATATATCGTTATGCAGTTGATAATATATCCATGCGGGCGGGCGGTATGCTATATACATTCGTACAGGCACATTGCGAATTTAGTCTACGGAATCAACCTATTAATTCGCGCAATTTTTACGATTGTCTCGAGTATTGTAAATTACCCTCTTGTATTGCGTGAAGTTTTTTTTTGCAAAACTGAGACGACGTTGGGCTAATCCATATAATGGCGCGTATATAAAAATAAATGCGTGTGTGTGTGTGTGTGTGTATTGTTTCAAAACAACGTTCTAGCGCAAAATTTGCGCTATCCCCCGCAAGTCGCGCGCAAGGCAAACACGATTGCTAATTAAGATTATCGCAAGAGAGGGACGAGATTGAAATATAATATGTATATAATGTATTCGTGGCGCGTGTTTAAAAAAAAAACTTTCGTAAGTCACGGTACCCCCGCGCGCGCGGCACACCTACCGATGCAGTTCGCTTTATATAACAACGAGCGCGCGCCATCGTGACGGAGAAAAGGGTTAAAAGAGGCCGCGATGCCGCCGCTGCCTCTCCGCGCGAGCGATGAAACGTAATTTTTTCCCTCCTATCTAGACGCCCCATCGAGGCGGACGCAAAGAAAGGAGGTATAGATATATGTATAGGAGGCGGCGGTACACAGTGACGAAATAGAAGAAGAGGGAGGAAGAGAGAGAGAGAGAGCGCAAGAGGAACAGAAAGCGAGAGGGAGGAAGGAAGAACCGCAATTCTGTTCTTTCGCACTATAGGCTCGTTAGTGGATAGTATACAACGATTCAGCGACTCGTGGGAAAACGTAACGAGCATCAAGCGGGGTTCTCAATAGTATTATTTCGTTAAAAGATTCGCACGCGTGCGGAAAATCTGCTGCTGCTGCTCTTTCTCTCTCAGTCTATCGCAAACGCGTCGCGAGCGCACTGCATAATTCATCAAAGAGCCGAGGCACTCGTACACACGCATAAATATGTACGCGCACGCGTGCATGTGCGCACCCACGCGCAAGCTAATAAACAATTAATATTCACACGGCGAGCGCACGACACCGATCTTAGGAAAAGTCATTTAATCGCTCTTTGATTGCCACTGTGGGATGGGGGGGGGGAGATACTAATATGGCAAGGCTCCATCAGAAGTATACGTAGAATATGAATATATTGCGTACGAGCATGCGCGGGCACGCGTCCTTGCATGTTGCACTCACTGCCTCGTTTACCGTACTCCTATATTTAAGTATACGAATGCGCATAAAGCGCGCTTCTCCTTTTTCGCTGCCGACTCTCGGCACTGGAGCGGCATCAGCATCGGCAGCGGAGGGCTCGTTCCGACTCCCTCGTGGCTTTGCTTTGGCGCGCGCCAGGGCCGCGTCGCAAATTGCCTCCGCCGCTGCAGTTATTAGCTCTTTTTGCATTTCATTCATTCGCGCCGGGCTATGGCGCTCCTGGTGCCACTGCTCCTCTTTTATTTTAAACGAGAAGCGGGCGTCCTCGTTTTTCCGCTCTCGGGGCTCGTCGCGGGGCCTCGCGTCCGCCCGTTACTTATGTACGGACCAAAGAGCGCGAAAAAAAGAAGCTAAAAAAGACGAGAGACACGGAAATTTATGCAGGCGACGTTTCTGAAAAGTATAATTCCACCCTCGTTCCCTGAAACTAGACATTAACGCGCAGAATGCTTAATTTCTTTTTTCGTTTTTTCTTTTTATTTTTTTGCCGTTGTCGCGAATGCGCAATCTCGATGCGCGCGTGAGCGTTTGTATAAACGAAAAGCTGAAAGAGGAGCAGAGTTGGGGAGAATTAAAGTAATCGCTGCGAGATAATGAAAGATCGTTTAACCGTAGAGAGTGGGCATGGGAGATTAACAAAAGAGGTCGTTATGTATTTATCATGTGTTGTCTCTAGAGTTTTAACTTGCGACACATTTTTAGCCGTAGAAAAGATGAGGGTGAGGTAAGGAGAGTTCATTGCGATATAGAATTCTCTGCTCGCCTCTTCAGATCTGAGCAATTCAATCCTATATTATTCTAATTTCTAACAATTATCCATCGTTATACATATTTCGCCCCAAAAATAACAAACCTATGTATTACTTAACTAGCAGCCGATTTAAAAATATCTTATTCAGAAATGCAATAAAATATGGCTTATATAGATATCGAGATTTTTTAACGTGCTCCACTATCTTTAGTACAAAACCTATTACGTGACTATATCGCGAGCTGATATCGAAATACTTTGTCGTCATTCTATTCTTTAAATATTGAGCTAGTGCATATCCAGTAAGGACTTATGGAATGTTTTGATGATTTTTTGAGAAAAGTTGTAACAGAAAGAGATAGTGATGTCCCAAACAATATGGAGAGTATAACACAAATTTCGAACATTAGATGTAGGCTAAACACTCCATTCTTCTAATTTTTTTTTTATTTCAGCACACAATCATCTCTTATTTACATTGTGAACAATATTTAATTAGCAGTCGACAGGGAAGATCTTGCTTAATAATAGTTGATCTTAATAATACAATAATTATAATTTTGATCAATTATAATTTAAAAATGTAATTACTTGAATATTATGCTTCTAGGATACTTTCGCGCTACTCCCTGACCTATATAAATATGATTCTTTCGTATCGCAGTTAATTAGCTCCTTAATCGGTGAATTATATGTCGCAGAATCGACACATTGTTTTTCAATATTTTTTTTCTCAATATTTTCACCGCATCTCCCGCGAATTATCATTTTCACACTCTCGACCTACATTGAACATTGAACAAATTAACAATCGTATGAAATCTTTGCTCGCGCTTATTATACACAGCCAATACTTTGCCGCGCAGCTTTCACTGCAAATGTATCTCGGTATAGAGCGAGTCATCGCTGCTCCTCCCCCTTCCTTCCTTCCTTCCTTCCTTTCTTCCTTTCTCTTATAATAACGCGCTGGGACTAAAAAAGAAAACTTTCGCACCACCAGCAACGGCCATCGAGGTTCATAATTGCGCAATTATAGACCACACTACGCTTCGGAAGGAGAAATAGAGAGGGGGGGCAATGGGAGTATCTGTCCGATTTGCCGTCGGTTGAAATCGCCTCTGCGCACAGAAATAAAAGAAAAGAGTCCTTCTCGCGTAAGCGGAATTCCGGAAAGGAGACAAAGGGATTATTTGCAAGAAAGCACGCTGAGCGGCTGCACTCAAATAGCTGTTTATGGCACAGCCGTCGTGTCATTGTTGCAAGTTTTCATTAAGTAAAATAGCTCTGCTTTAGTCCAGCCACCCACGCAATTCCCTGGAACTTATAACTCCTTCGCTCTCATTTTCTTTTTCCGACCTCTGTTGGTCTGAGCTAAACTGCGAGCTTCGTGGGTATATGTGTGTGTGTGTGTGTGTGTGTGTGTGTGTGTGTGTGTGTGTGTTGTGTGTGTGTGTGTGTGTGTGTGTGTGTGTGTGTGTGTACCCAAGAGAAAGGGTTGGATTATAGAAGTAAAAAGTCGTGGCTCGAAGAAAAGAAAAGCTTAGTAGGCAGTCGGCGATATATATATATATATATATATATATATATATATATATATATATATATCTGATATACACTATTGTACTCCTATATAATGAATGTAATTCCTTAATTTGAACATTTGGTCGAATACAAGACGTAAGAAGGATTATATGCGAGATTGATCGGAGATTTAGCCCGTGATTATCAATTGATTAATTGAGTATGAAAGTAGATATTTTGATCAATGATTAAAATAGGCTTCTTTAATTTATTCATAGAGAATGGAAGAGTCATGCTCTTAATTTTTTGTCTAGACTAATCGTCATAAAATCTGAAATTAAATATGGCTTGATTTATAAATGTAATACTTTCACTTTTTACTCAATTTTTATATTAAAATTTGTTTAATGCATTTATTTAATAGAATGTATTTTTCACATTTACAATGTGAACTTATTATTGCTAAGAAATTTTATCCAAATACAATAGTGAGGACCCGAATCTTTTTGTTCGCGAATATCTTTTTCGCGATTTATTAGCTGGTTATAAATGTGGAATTATCGATTTTGACTTGACACGTACGCGTGAGTGAATCTAAGAAACATATTGAGGATTAAATAGCAGGTCAGATGACAAATTGGATATTTTTATCCTAATTAGCGTATTTAATCATACACATAATGATTGCAATTTCGTACACGTTAATCCATTAAAGCGAGTGAAAGTACGCCCATCGATATTGACAAAGTATATTGTATGTATGTGTGTATGTGTATGTATATATACGCATATTCCTTGAAAGGCAAATTTATTGCAATAGCAACGATACAGCATTAATTGGCCTGCATAATTAATAGTCAAAGTATATATAAAGAGCGCGGGATTCGCCTTAATACCCGCGCGCGCGCGCGGTGTGTATGTGAGCACCACATGAATCAAATCCTTTGTGTTCCGCATTGTTGAGAAACATTCACTTGCACTTCGGTATCCACTGTATACAGATATAATAGGTGATTCTAACAATATTCACTATTGGGGGGGGGGGAGTCGAATATGTGTGACCCAGACCGGTCCAGAAGGGCCGATGTAATTCTGATTAGTCCGATTACTTCCAAAATGAGCGTGGTAAACATTGAAGATTTAACCTTATTCGATTATATAAATACTTGAAATTGAATTTAACCCAGCAGGGCGGAATGTCTTGTAATAAGCTTGACCGGGTTAGTCCTGATGAACCGAAGTATAACTGATTAGTTTGGTTAGCTCTAAAGTAGATCAGGTAAAGCTTTCAACACTAGCACTAAATTGCTATTTTGGTATACTTTTTTTAATTACGTCCCGCTCGAACTCCAATGGATAAAACTAATTTTGGAATTGCTGAAACGAAAAATGAATAAGATTCCAATGGATAATGTACCTTGAAATGTTAAAATGATCCTATTTTCATTGAAGCGTTTCATTTATTAGTTCTTTCAAATTCAAACACAACCTTATCCAAAAAATTCATCTTACGCCAAAATATATTTAATTTGATTACTAATAAGTAATATACAGTATCATATCTTAAGAATGGGACATCGTTGTTGTGACCTACAATCTTACAGTACTGATTTTAAAGATTTGTAGAGTTGTACCTTGCTCAATCTAGACCAATTCCATTACTTATTTATATATATATCTGATGACCTCTTCTACTGAGAGAGACTACTGGCGAAATCATTCGGATAGCTGTCTAGACCAGCCGTTCAATCTTACTTACTTTTTAACAAGAACTCTAATTTTTTTTTAGCAGCGAAAGTGTAATGATTCTTTTTCCATTCCCCTCTCTCCTTGGTTTTTTATTCTCCGACGATAAACGCTCCGTTCCGTGAATTAATCGTTTTCTTTATATTCTTCTTTCTTTCGATGATTAATATTTCTTGCACATTGATTAAGTATTTTGAGACCAACATTTTATATATTCCTGTAAATATCACAAAAAGAAAGGAAACGCACATTGGAAAACGCACAAAACATCGAAAACATCGTAGTACGAAAAAATATTTAACTTATATAATTAGTATAAGCTCCTGCTTTATATATATATATATATATATATATATATATATATATATATATATATAGAGAGAGAGAGAGAGAGAGAGAGAGAGAGAGAGATTTCGGTATATATAGATATATATATATCTAGATTTCGCGATTGGAAAGTCTGATAAAGGTTGAAAAGCGAAGAAAGCCCGATAACCTCTCCAAATTTGTAGATTCATAATCTATTTTATATTTCGTCTGTTTGTGCGCGAGCTCTGCATGTTTACCAGAGACAGTGAGAACAGGATGATGTCCCCTTATCGTTGACCGCACGAGCGAACTTTTAAAGCCATATTAATCTGCGCGAGAGAGCGGTGGGCGAATATCTTTTTCTGCTTCTCGAGCGAGGTGTGCCGCGCTCAGACAAGTGAGAGAGGGAAGGCGCGTGCGAGCTGGTGTACAAGCGAGCGAGCGAGAGAGAGAGAGAGAGAGAGAGAGAGAGAGAGAGAGAGAGAGAGAGAGAAATATCGAGTGTGTCAGTGGGTCACAGTCGCAGTCTATACGCTGAGCGTGTCTTTTTTTCTCTTTATTCAACGGTGCGTCTTCTTCTGCTTCCAGAGACCCGGTGCCGAAGCAGTGCTGCGGCCTCGGCTCGCCGCCGGTGCGCTGGTCCATCCTTGGGGTCGGCGTCGTCGGCCTCGTCTGCGCAGGGGCCGGGGCTCTGCTGGGCGCTCTCAGGGCCACCGGCCGGGACCACATAGCCGTCGCCCTCCTGATGATCGGTGAGTATTATATGTATATATTCATATATAGCTAATAGGTTCCCGCAAGAATTCCGGACAGCTGACCTGTGTTGGGATAATAACCGCGTGCGCGCGTGCGGCTAATTACGAGCTCAAAGAAAGGAGGGGGTGTTACGTTATTCCGGGTCGTCCACCCCGTACGAGGGAAGTCCCATGAGATTTCAATAAAGCTTCGCGCGAAGCAAATAATCTTCGATTAAATTTCCACGCTGTTGTTGAAATGTACAAATTCAGGAAAATAAAATAGAAATAATTTCTTTAACAAAACAGAAAATATTTTACGAGGATTCGAGCAGTTCATATGCCATGTAATACTTTTTTTAGGGTTGCCAATTGATAACTGTAGAGGTCGTTTGTATCTCGTATCGTATGTATGTCGTATGTATAAAGTGAAAATATAGGTTAATAAAAAAATTTCAGACTATCTCTTTATTTTTTAAAGTCTACAACGTGTATTAAAATTGTTTAAATGTTAGTTCTAATTGGGTACGATTCATTATTATAGGCATATCTCTGTATATGAAAAATTTCCTATTATTCTATGTACATATTTTTAGTATATATTTACAGTATATATATATATATATATATATATATATATATATATATATATATATATATATATATACAGTATACATGTTTATATTGACAATCTTTCATTTTTAATTTTAAGAATAGATAAATAAAAAACGAAGAGGAAGAGATCATTTTAAAATAAAGTAAATATAGAAATATTGAATTTTATTGACATTTCAACTATAAACTTACTGAATATTAACGATGTCTTAGAATACATAAAAAAAAAAGATGTTTTAGCATACGATATTTTACTAAAATACTCAGATAACTATGACGCTAAAGGTATTATGGGCGACGATAAAGGTATATAATGTACTTAGTTCTAGTCTTTGAAGGGTTTTTTTGTATATATATATATATATTATGATTATAATAAAGATATGCATTATTTTTCTGAACTTTGCAAATCAAGTATTAGATGTTTAGTGTACTTCGTATAAGTATTTCATATTCCTATAGTCAATATGTAGATTTCAAGATATTTATAATTCTCTGATCTTCCAATCCTATATACGATTATGCATGCTTTTAATGACGCAGTATCATAGTGATGGTTACCAAAACTGACAGCATAGACTTTTTCTGTACTTAAAGACAAGTGTCTTTATTTTATTAATGCCACATTAATTTACTCTTGTTAGCTGTGACAGAAAATATATTATTATATGACTGTTTTTTTTAATTATAATATGAACGGTTAATCGATTCCCTTGAATCGCACGTGTCATCGATTAAATGAATTCTCGCTATAAACGCAATGAGCCGAGTTGAAGATAGATATTAATTTCCGCGCTGACGACAGTAGATTGGGAACAGTTGAAGCGGTATATAAGAAGGACGGCCGGGCGACTTTTACCAGTTTCCATTGGAATACCTTTAACTATAGAGTCGACATATGTGCATACCGATTATGTATATATTGAAATCGCGCGGTTGCGTGCGTATACGCACGCTTTGTGCGCGATTGGTCCCCGACAGCCTTACACTTATATTATACGTTCTATAATTATGCAATAGACTGTTTATAATGTATATCGGCCGCAATCGCCGTCGCGCTATTTCCGCGATCTCCCTCTACGTAATAGCGCGCCCCGACGATGGAGCCGATATATATTATTTATAATATAAAGAAAAACTTGCCCCGAGCAAGCTGCGATATCGCGATAAAGGTCCCGAGCCACCGTTCTCGGCCGTCCTTGACCCTGTGTCCTCGACCATTATATGTTTATCTATATCTATATATATATACGCAAATACGTAAACGGTACATAATATATATGCGCGCCCACGCAATACACCGCGGCCGCGGGAAACTCGCGCCGGGATTATTCGGCAGCGCCCCCGATGCTCGACTGCAAATATCTGCTCTCTCGCTCGCGCGCGCTTGCACCTCTTGCGCGCGCGTCTTCCTTGACCCACATCCGCGATGCATTTTCCGCGCCCGTGTTTGCCCGGTGCACCGGCTGGGTATATACATATATATATATATATATATATATATATATATTATATATATATATATATGTATCTATACGCCTATATATAGCGCGCCCGCGAGTGCGTCATCGCGCGCACCGCGGAGAGGGGCGGGGTCGCGCGCGGGGGGAGGCTCCAATTTCTTTATCCGTTTCGTCGAGCTCGCGAGGTCTAAATGGGTATAGATGCTGGCAGGCTTCTTCTAACGGCGCGCGCGGCGGGGGATGCTGGCAGTGTATTATATAGCCTATGTGTGCGCGCGCGCGCGCGCGTGCGTGTGTGTGTGTGTGTGTGTGTGTTAAGAGTCGTTTTCGCGCGCTTCATTGGTCTTTTGCCGCGACATTGATATTACGCCTGCTTGAATTGGCCGTCCTTTATACATATGGGATAATATAATACTTTTCGCGGATCGTTAAATTGAAGCTGCGTCGCTTAAGAATCGTGAAATGCTTTCGAGACGCGTATAGTTAATGGATTTCTCAGTAGCTGATCGAAACTATATCTTTTATAAGAGGTGCACAAGCCGAGGGAATAGATAGAAAAAAGCTGTTTATAACGTATTCTGAATAAATTGGAGTTTTCTTGTCAATTAATATTGTTAGTTCCTTGGACTGACGATAATTATATCTTCCGTTAGATGTAATGTATACACGCTTATTATACACGACGCTTATGATAGTGAAAATTAGAATAATAGTCATCTGATCAGTTATTTACATAATTTTTTCCAAATTTCTTCATCGCTTCCTTTATCAGAACTAATACTTAACTTCCTTTTTTTCATTAATATGTAACTGTTGTTTTTTATTAACTTTCAATTTTTATTATTTTTAAGTCGCAATAATAAATTTTTTAGCTCTTTCGATTCTATTTATAATAACGCTCCCTATGCAGTAATTGTTCTTCTTCCTTGATGCTTATATTATAATTTTAGCCCAACCTCTCAGCGCTTTTATCGCATTATTTTAATTTTAAAATGAACATGCACGATTGTTGACGAATGCTGTATTACGCATATCAAGTGCAATTCGTTTCATAATATATTTTTCTATAACGTGTCTGTGATACGGAAAAAGTGCTGTCCCATTCTTTTATCCATATTACTTCACGCGCGGAAGATTCGTGTGCATCGCCGAACGGATCCATCGGCCCAAGAAAAATCTGTAAATATTATATATATTTATAAAATATATAATCTATATTTATAAAAAACTTAATTATAATTATATGTTAAGTGCACTCAATTATCGACCAGAGGTAATTATATACATAACCAACAGTGTCCGTGAACGAATCGACAGCGCCAGGGGAAAACGAGATGTACGGCTTAACCCAGAATCTGTCGAATAAAATCTCTCTCTCTTTCACGGCAGTATGATAGTTACAACCTTGGCCTACATGTTTATATCAATTCGCCTTTTTCTAAACGCGTACGAGTCAGATCTATCATATATATATATATATATATATATATATATATATATATATATATATATATACGCGCGAAATGACCGCTTCGAACGAGGCTTCAAACGATGGAGCAGTTTCTCCTCCCGCTCGAGCGCGCAAGCGCCTAATTTTATATAAGTGCAGTATATTATATATATGGCAGCTCTCCTTTTTTGACAGTGTAATACTTACTATACATACATATATATATATATATATATATATATATATATATATATATATATATATAGATGCCGAGAGTAATGATGCACTTTAACATGTGCGCGTGCGCGGAGTAGGCAATTGGAATACATTAAATATTTCATTCAAGGTTGTGTCATTAACAGGTTAATGAAACTCGACATTTCGTCCTAATTTGAGAAATTTAAAAAACTTATTTTATGATATTAAGTACTAGGCCAATGAATTTTCGGATTTACATCGTTGACCTTGATACATCCGCGCGCGATCCATTAATTATATACGAATCGCGCACTTCGACCTATTTTGAAATCCACTCCTGCAACTTTATGGTATTAATATACGTTTTTTCTTCGTCTAAATGTTAATAACCTTTCCCCATCCTTTCGTGCGTACATTATATAAAATACCTATTACTATGGTCCTACGTAAATATACGTGAAGTTTTTTTGTACGTTGCACGTTATACTAGATAATAGAAGTATTGCAGGAAATTTTTTTCGAACGAATATAACTTAAACAAACTTCGTGCTAATGCCCGGATAAAGTAGAGAAAGTTGAAATTTTATCGTGCCCCATTATTTAGCCAAATGAATACAATAATTTTCCACCTCATTTCCGTCCATTTGAAAACTGCCAAACTTTTGTTTAACGCTTTAAGTTTTAGCGGCGTTTAAAGAGTTATTTCAAAACTGTGCTGTACTTTTATATTTGTGTGTGTGTGTGTGTGTATGTAACTTTAGCCTAGGCTTCGGAAGTATAGCTGCTCGCCAAAACAAGTTAAACTACCGTTTTAAGTGAAATAGTAGATCTAGCGGAACTCAAACCAAATTGCGACGTATGAAATTTATCTTCAACTCAACTTTGTTGAGGCTTGAGAGTAAAGAATAGTTTTACGTAGTTCCATCGAGCAATTCGCGTCCCTGTCCAAAAGCTACGATATTGTGCAAGTTTTGCAAAAAAGAAACTAGAAAATTTTCATAAAACATTTAATTAGCGATTATTTAACCAAACAAAACTTACTATATTTTATTACTTTTAATTGTACATTAAAAAATAGTAATAAAAGGTAATTAAAATCAATGCCGCAGTTGGAAATTAATTATGTGTAAATAACAGCACGAAATTAGAAAATATTCTATACACCTTGATAAGTAACCTGTAATTAATATATGTATGAATTAAAAAAATTATTTGACATAAAACCAAGGGGTCGCTCATGACGTTCGAACGGCGCGAAATATCATTTTTCCTTAATATTGATCAAAACTTGGTATAGGAAACTGTCGAATGTTTATCGAGATTTTTGTTTTGACATGTGAAATAATAAGCGCCGTCATCAAATAGCAAATGTAGTATCCTTCAACGAATGGTATATTCCCGTATATTCCTATTTGAATTAAATCGATATGAATAAATTAGAAAAAAAAATTATGCTAGAAATAGTTTTACGTGGTTAACAAAATAACTATTTGTCCTAATATGTCCTAATATATATATAACGAAATTTTCTTCTTTCTCGTTTTGCGATCCTAAATCCTGACTAAGCACGTGCGTACCCTGCATACCTCTGATCTATGTAAAGATGAGAGCTTCACTTGAATTCGAGTAAAAAAAATAGAACTCGACTCGAAACGCGCAAATTGATTGATCAGTCGCCAAATACGAGCCGTGTAAGCGTGACATTTCCCACGATTTCCCTTTGCTCGCGTGACTAATTCCGCGTCCCCTTATGCAATCTATAACGACCGTGACGCTCGAGTGCAGCATAAAAATCCGATATTTCCATGACTATTTGCCTCTTCCCCCCGCCCCTCGTGTGTTCATCGCCTTCTGCACACGTATATAGGCACATCGCAAACGACTCCTCGCTGTGTGTTCCCCAGTTCTCCGCATGTGCGGTGGAGCAGAGGAGGGGTTGGGGGTACGATCTTCCCTCATCCAAATAGACAGCTCAGACATATATATATATATATATATATATATATATATATATATATATATAATGCTCGTAATAAAGCCAAAGCTAAATCGCTCGATCGTTCGAATAAAGCTGCCGGGCGAAGTGCAGATATATTATAGACGCATCGCATCGGGGCTCCCTCTCTCGTCTCACTTCCCGTTATAACGCGTAAAAATCTAATGCAATCTTCCCGCCTGTCGCCCGCGAGCCCTTCACCCCCCCCCCACCCTCCAGGCACTCCCGGAGCCTCGTTTACGCGCGCGCATACATGCACTGCGTGTATATGTATAATAATAACGGGGACACGCGGTGTGTCATCAATAATTCATGTGCGTATGCGTACACGCGGATCGGGCGGACATGCGCTGCGAAGGGACAGCGGCGGGGGCAGCGGGTGGAGAAGCGAGAAAGAGAAGAAAGAGTGAACTCGCGACGTCCGTAAGAAAAGGGGGGAGTTTAAACGTGTCCATCCCCAGGGAGATACATAGCCGCGTGGACGATGCTCTTTCCTCTTTGTCTCTATCTAATATATATATAGTTCTCTCTCGCTCTTTCTATCTACTACACGCGCACACGGTGGAATCCTTTTTTCGTTTTGCTTATACATAATACACGTTTACTTTCGGACGCGTGGGTAAATATACGATGTGGAATTCTGTGTGTTAATTTTTACGCCATAGCCAATCTCACTAGAGTTCTCCGTCTTGTCTATACATATGCGAACGTACACGTGCATGCTCATGCGCACACTCACGGTGGACTCGTGGAAGTTCGTAATATAGTCACTTCGTGCGGTTTCCCGCGAAGATCTTTGTTGCGGAAATATTTTATATACGGATATAATGGCCGTTCCCGTTCCGCGTCGTTGACTCTTTGATGATTTCTTTTTTAAAATTTTAGAAATCCATTCGTTTCCATTATTCCGGATAGGCAAATAATGCTTTCTCTATAAAATCGACCGAGTTGAATTTTCGGAAAAATTCATTATAGTAGAATAGTATATATGTTTTCTGATATAATATACATTATTGGATCCGCACAGTTATGAGCGGTCCTTTTTACTCGGTCAGTAAACATGTTGACTTATAGAAATGTCGAAATTCCAAAAAAGTATGTCGGAGCCGAGGGAAACGCGCGAGTTCAACGTTCCCGGTAATTTTGAAGCTTTCGGAAAAATTTCGTGCAAAAATTTTTACATTCGAATTCTTAAGGACGAGAAGCTCCCAGAAAATCGTGACGAAAACAAAGTACGAAATTCGTTCTAATAATAAAAAACAAAATCATTACAGTCATCACGCTAGTACTAATAAAGGGAATGCGTCGTTCAATAAGGGAAAAAAGCCCAACATCGTCTATTTTATGAGCAGTCAAAGATATTCTTGCCCCCCCCCCATTTTTCGAATACTTGGATGAATGCATAATTCCAGAGTACTTTTCATAAAAGATTTTATTGGCCTTAAAACCGTTCGAATCCATTTCGCAGAAGACTATTTCAAGTTTTCTATAAAAATTTATATGTAGATATATGCCGTCTTTAGAAATCAATGTAGATTACGGGATTATCGAAAAATTTTTTTATTGCGAATTACCCTGACATTTTCTTCGATATTTCTTACTTTATTATAGTCATCCGAATGCGTTAAAAAATGTTGTTAAAAGTCACCTTATGCGATGTATTATGCGAGTCCAATTCTTTCTGACGATATCCGAAGAAAAATCATTTCCAACATTATTGCAGGTCTTAATTGAAATATGTTTTTGGCATAAAATTAAAAATAATGCAGGCGAGGTGATGGATGTTTAATATCAATAGCCATAAATTAAATTGATTTGATTTTGTATGCAATCGTATCTGATAATTTAATAAAAATATACATAAGTAATTAGTGGTATGTTAAAATCAGAACTATATACATTAAATTTGAATAAATTGAATTTTTTCATTTTCAGATTCATTCACATTCTCTTATTCCAATTGGCTGTGAAAAGCCTGATTTATTGTCATAGAAAATGAAGTGTGAACTACAAATTTATTTATAGAATATTCGACTTTCGCCTCTATTTCATATATTAAATTAAGAATAAGAAAGTTATAAATAAATTCATTCTTCCTACGGCTTCCATACGCGCGCTCCTGATTGGATAATTAAAGCAACTTATTAAATAACGCATCTGATCTCCCATTTGATTTCTGGAGCTTGGAAACCTCTTAAAGCTTTATAAATTCGGTTTGCAATTTTCCTAATTCCAAAAATTTATCTTCTACGTAGTACAGGAGGCAGAAAAATAAGCCTCCCTTCCTTTCCTGCATCCGTGACTTATTTATAAGGTGAACCTCTTTCTCCCGAACGAGAAATAATACAAAAGCGAGAAATATTGGCAAATCCGTTAGTTCGTCTGCGCGCGGATTCTTGGGCTTTATATATATCATGCAGATACACACACGCGGGCGCGCGGATATATGTACATAAAATTCACAAGCGGGCACTCGGAGAGCGCATAATATTATAAAGCGGTGATTTTCTACCGCTGCTCATGTGTGTGTGTGTGTGTGTGTGTGTGTGTGTGTGTGTGTGTGTGTGCGCGCGCGTGTGTGTCTGTATAAGTAAAGAAGAGAAACGAACCATGGCGATCTATCCAGTGTAGAGTGGGTTTTCAATTTTAAAATGCAACTCCCCCTTCGACCCCTTACTCCCATTCTATAATACGTTCTCTGGAAATCTTTTCCCCTACTTTTTTTCCTTTATACTCAATTATATCGACACACCTCTTCGACCCTTGCTCATCGATTTTTTATTATACATCATTCAGAGCCCGTGAGCTTCTTGACCATTCGCTTTTTTCAAATTGAATAATACCGCGCTGCTAAATGAAATTTTCCCCTATTTTACTCCCGTATAAATGAGGGTAGCTAGGGTAACCTAGAAAAGCAACGATTCTTCATGGAGTGAATGGAAAATTCTGATTTACCTATGTACATGCTGCTGCGTCTCAATAATCGCGCTGATTTCTCTCTCTCTCTCTCTCTCTCTCTCTCTCTCTCTCTCTCTCTCTCCCTCACTCTCTTTTCACTTTCTGTCTATTATAATATATATATATAGATATACGAGTCAAATAAGCAGCTCTGCAATTCGTCTCAAATCGAATGATTCCGAATGAGAAGACGAGCAGGAGACAGGCAAAAAAGAAAACTCGGCGCTCTCCTATAATTTAAATGGAAATCTAATTTTTCCGCCAGTCGGATTTCATTACTCCGACGACCTCGCCGATGACTCTCAAGACTTTTTCGTCTCTTTTTTTCCTCTCTTCTCTTCGTCGAACGAGCTATGCGTATATATAGTGGAAAAAATCGCTAACCGGGAATAAATCCAATTTTTTTTGTGTAAGGAATGTGGTGAACAAGTATTAAGTATATATATATATATATATATATATATATATATATATATAGATATATATATATATATATAGATATCTTAGACTTGAAAATTTGAGGGATTTATCGGGATCCGATACACACAAAAATGAACGCGAGCGTGCGCGCACACACACACACACACACACACACACACTCAGCAGCAGCACTTTTCCCATATATATTGCTTTTTCCTTCGACGATTCTGCCAAGGCATTCTATATTGCTTCCTACCCTCTTCCTCTTCCTCTTCCTCTCTCTCTCTCTCTCTCTCTCTCTCTCATTCTTCTCTCTATCACTTTACTTCGCGAATCGCGGCCTTCCTCCTTTTTTAACATCTTTCTTAATTTCGATTCCTCTAGCTCTCTCTCTCTCTCTCTCTCTCTCTCTTTTTCTCTCTTCCTTGTGTTTGCGCCATAAGCAAGTCCGCGATTCAGTCCCGACGAATCTACCCCTCGGGTCGGGAAGAAAGAAGGACAGGGGTTAGGAGGGAAGAAGAGAAGGAGTGGAGAGAAAGAGAGAGGGGGGACATGCGCGAAACAGCGACGATCTTTACTCGTTTACGCGCTCCTTTTTTCTCTCTTTCTCTGTATATTTATATACACGCCGATAAGATCTTTCACCACCGAGTTTATATGGCCTCTCTCTCGCGTATAAAATAGACTGGCCCGCTCTCTGATGGGCTGCTCTCTCCACGCCACGTTCACTTTTCTTTTTTTATTTGCGCGCCCGTTTTCTCTGCCTGGTGGATTTTTATCGTGCCCTTTGGTACGAGCCGCGATGGACCCACTGCGGCTCTATGATTATATTCTGTGTCTATACATGTATGGTTATGAGACTGCGGAATATTTTTCCGCAGTCGAGATGTCCCTTTATACTGTGAGGTGGTGTATATGGTAGTTGTGACCGAATTTACGGAACGAACGAAGTTCGTGTAACGCGTTTTAACAACATTTTAATTAAGAGAATTTTTAAAAAATAATTCAGCTGTGCGAGAAAGAAGTTACAGATGTTTCCAATGTTGTTTCATTTATGGGCGTTTCATCAAAGCTGCACTTTTTCAACTCAAGTTTTTCAAAATTTTGCTGGTAAAGCGATTAAAATGAAGTGAATACTGTTAGATTTGGTTTATCTTATATATATCTAACGGTAAATTATAAACATATTATAAAAACTGATCGTCATATTGTGGAAGTGTATAATATTATTATTTATAATAGTATATATATATAGGAAGTGTATAATATTATAATATTAAGGATTTATTATTATATAATACCTTACTCAACAATATCGATGTGTTATGCAATTCGATTACACTTTTGCTCGTCGCCTATGAATTTTATTCCTTATTTTCGCGTTCGTTATCAACACACGTTGTTCTATCATCCCCGTCTAGCTCATAATTATGCAGCCTCTTTCTCTCTATCGTTAATGACTTTGGGGCCTTCGCAATTTTAATCTTTTCGATCGGTCTTTTCAGTCCCGCCGTGAGTTTCATGTATATAAAACACACGCGTACACCAGCCAATTTACATTAAATGTTTGTTGAATCGTCGTTGATTACTGTAGCTCGTCTACCTAATGACTATATATTCGTTAATTGAAGCAACTCTTACGAAAATGAAAATAGGAAAGTAGATTGCATGTATGATGGGCCGATTGGGTATTGCGCGATATAACATCCTATCGATTACAGATATAAGCAATACTAACAGAATGTACTTTTCTAGTTTTAGTGCAAGGCATAAAAATGTGCTTATTAGTCAATTGATATACATAATATTGTAAATGTATTAGAGCGGATTATTTTCTATCTATCGTCCTATCTATGAGTATCATCTATGTTTCATTTGTATTTCATATTATATTGAACGTTTTACTATACGGTAATGATGTTTCATGTTTATCATAATAAATTGTTGCAGTTCCTGCGTTATACAAATTTTACAGTATAGGTGAACATCTTTATTTTCATACCAACCGTTCCTTTCTTATTGTACCATACTAAGTAATTGATTACTGGATGTATTTTGACATTTTCATTAGGCCAAGTGGTATGCACCCTTCATCCGAGCCTTCATTGCTAAGTAAAACCGATTGTCGATTAGAGTTACGACCAATCATCTTAATCCAAATGCTTTTAAATCTAGATATAAAAAGTACTTAGTTCAAATTCATTGGGGTTTCTTAACCAAATTAAGATGATCAAAATTTGATATTACTGTAATATATCAAAAGTAGAAGATTGGTGAGTTTTTATTGCTTTCTATAATTACCTTTAAAAATCACAAAATAACTTTTAGTATTTAATTTGAGAGTAGGAAACAAAATTCCAAATTGTTTTTTCTTTTCTTACACGATCCGTTTCTATATGCATAAATCATTCATATACCGCACGTGATTAACTTATTAAGGTAGTTTACACGTTCTTTGAGTTCGTATGCTCAAAATTAAATTTACTTACACGTTATTTAAGTTAGTGCATTCAAAATTAAAATTGTGATATTTAATAAACAAAATTATAGCTCACTATAGTTTATGTATTTATTATATTAATAATTCATTTTTTCATTCTAAACCTTTTTTTTACAATATAGCAGTTATTTCATATTTTATTTGAACAAGATAATTTGAGTTTTACAAAAATAAAATATTTGCATCTGCAAGGTATATATTGTCGCTTCTCAATACAAATGTAGTATCTCGGAATCGTTAGTGTCTCAGAAGCATAATTATATACGAGATATTACCTTATTGATAGAGCTACTGTGATACTATCACTTTCCGCAAGTCGCTGAGATATACTACATCTTTTCCAAGTGGCCTCTGTGATTAAATTTTGTCCAACTGGCCTTTGAGGTACTATATTTTCCAACTGACTTCTGAAATACTAAATTTTATAACGTGACTTCTCAGATATTACATTATCCGCCTGGCGGCTGTTAAGTTACTTTCGCCAACTAATCTCCGAAATACAATGTTCCCCAATTCGCTTTGATGAGACTATTTTTTCATTCGAGAACGGCGATGTTATAGAATATTTTATCCATATATTTTTAAATTGTATTTAATTCTAAAACAATATTAACGGAACAAAAGTACTTATACAGAGCACTTGAATGGGTGAATGCTCTCTCTCTCTCTTTTCCAAAGAATAATTAATCGGATGGAGAGGGAAACACAGCCATTGTATACCCTATACCGTACTTATACTTCCATCAACCGCGGCTGGGCTTGTAATCTCTCTCTCTCTCTCTCTCTCTCTCTCTCTCTCTCTCTCTCTCTCTCTCTCTCTCTCTCTCTCTCTCTCTCTCTCTCTCTCTGTGTGTGTGTGTGTGTGTGTGTGTGTAGGGAATTTCAGTAAAGCACGCGCGCAAAACGCCAAAGTTCCCTTATCTGCCTGTACACAGACCTCTCAAACGTCCCCCCCCTCTATCCCAGGCGAGAATCGATCTCCCTCATACTATTGCGCCACTGTTAACACCCGAGCGCTTTCATCTGAAATATTCCATTCGTCGTCCGCGCGACACTTCCGTCCCGTGCGCGGAGCCGCTCCGTCACACATCCATATATATATATTGCAGCCGCGCCTTTTGTCCAAACAGATTGCTCGCGAGAGCGCGAAAAGTGCAGCGGCGAGGGGTCGGGGGGGGGGCGATTTCCGCTATCAGCGCGTCAGCCAAGCTCGAACATCAGAGAGTGAGCGAGCGCGCGCGTTGTTGTATATGAGGCCGTTAACGAGCGGCGGCGGCGGCTCGTAAGCCCTCTCCGCCTGCCTGTCTGTCTGGCATCATCCACCGCTAGGAGAGAGGTGGGAAGGGAGGGCGCAGCAGGTGCACAATAACAAAGATATATATATATATATATATATATATATATATATATAGGGATAGTATCAACAAAAGAACTTTGCCACGGTCCAATAAACCCGATATTATTATTATTCGGTCGCGGTGCCGCGCGCGCGCGTATTCATTGCGATCGCCTCGGTAAATCCTTCTATTCTACATTTCTTTATAATTATAATACATCGAACGGGAGGTGGGGGGAGGGGGTCGCCGATGCACTCAGGATGTGGCGTTACGGTTATTCTTTTAGACGATAAGTATGGAATATTCTGTGTCAATGAAAAGGAAGAGAGGGAGCCAGGGCATCGACGAATGTAAGGTAGAATTGAGAATTGCAGATTTAATAACATAATATTCATTTCTCATTGTTATATATTTTTAAATCTTTATTAATTAAAACGTTTAATACGCGTATAAAATACAAGAATCGGCCTTCTCACCAGTCTGCATGCGATCAACTACATGGAAAATCCGCGGTTGCGCCGCTAGCTGCCGACGATTTAGTGCAGTAGCATGTAGTCGGGTCGTGTGCAAAAAGCGAGAGGGAGACAGAGAGAGAGAGAGAGAGAGAGAGAGAGAGAGAGAGAGAGAGAGAGAGTGGGGAGGGGGAGCGCGGTCGCGAGCTCCCGAATCTTAGCTTCCTCCCCCGGATTTCCGAGAAATGCAACCGTCGAGCATTTCTTCGTACCGTCTCGAGCATCCTTGAAATTTCGCGCTCGTCGAGAATAAAACGTTGTTAATTTTAATAAAAAATATTCTACGTTAATCAAAAATAATTGTAACGATCAATCCATTAAATGAATTTTTTGTGCAAGCTGTCGATAATTTGTGTCTGCAATAAACGAAGAATTTGTATAATAATACTGATTCGCCAAGAAAAAACTTACTATTAACTTATAATTTATAATATAATTGATAGCACGCACTGAAATTCGCCAATTTTTCTTTTTGATTAAATAATTTTAGAGTAAATTTCATACGAAACGCATTAGAATAATTACACTATTGATATTATAGTATCGTTTAATCTTTATGTTATAACCTTCGAGGACGTGCATATATAGGTAACTTTTTCAAACAAGTTTTATGTAATGTAGAAACATTCTACGTTATTCTAATACCTTTTCTAGCATTTCTGTGATTTAAAATCTTATAGTAGCTTATTACCTTAGCTTATGGGTTTCTGTTGTTACTAACTACTCATTAATTTTTTACATTTTATCTTTTTTTATTATTAAATCGCGTTCATTTATGAATCTACATAGCCATGCAATTATTTTTCGATTACATCTCAACTATTGACGAAAAGTTTTATATATTTATTTCCTTATTATTTACCATGTACAAATCCTGCAATGAATCTCAAAAATGTTTAACGATATTTTATCTCGTATCATTTACGAATCTTGTACATTCAAAGACATCGGAGTATGATCGACGACGATAGTAAAAGTTATTATAAAAATCCTTTTTCTTTGATAGAAAAAACTTGGTTTCGATTGTCAGAATCGCGCAACATTTCGAGCAAGGTTCTTCTCGATTCGGCTTTCTATTGCTTCATGGATGATTGCTCTTCATCCTTTGCTCAACGAATTTTTTGTCCAGCGGAACTCATATACGGTCGATAGACATCATAGTGATAATGCCACACTTGATATACTGATGAACGCGTACGGACGTAAACTAACGAATATTTTTATACCAGTCTTACAATTTTTATTAAATAATATAATTACAACGATAGTTAAACTGTTCTTATTTACAATAAGTACTGCAGAATATAAAATCTAAAAACGACTAATAAAAATAAATTAATAAAAAATATTTCAAAAATCATCAATATGCTATTATTAGTAACAAATAAATGGACTGCCTTCACCATTCAATTTACCGAATCTCTGTATCTGCTTCGTCCAACGTTTCAAACAGCTTTATCTCATTATGAAGAACTTATACATATTGTATATATATCACAATAGCGTATACACGTTTTTCCTAATCGCATGGTCGTCACTGGTAAAGCGTGCATATATATTTGTATATATAAATAGCGATTATTGTTATTTAATATTGCATGGATTCGTCTTTCGTGGATCTAGTATTATATATTCCTGTTTAAAATGCAGTTGACGGCGATCTATGATGACTGCATAATACAAATATAATGCACTGTGTTGCATTGTTTAAATTTTATGTATGGCGTGGTACCGCGCGCGGAGATTACCCACCCCTCTCCCCTTGCCCCACACTCCCCATTAACCGATGGGGTTGCGGCATTGCGCGCGAGTGCACTCGCGCAGGCGGCGCATAGATGGATGTTATTATACGTATAAAATAGCGGACAAAGAAAGAGAGGGATCGGGGATTTGCATTTAATTCGTGGGCGTGGGTTTAGAAACGGTATATTATAATCAGCGATTTGAGAGGGGCATTCTCGCTTGTGATTTATGGCGAAAAATATATCTCGTAATTTAATGCCTGTAATGATATTATACGTTATTTATAATAAATGCTTCGTGAAATTTCCTGAAAAAAATATGAGGGAATCGGGGATTATATAATTTGATTGTATTTTTTCCTAGAGACCTAAAAAAATTTTGATGAAATTGTTATTTAGGCTGAAAAATAGATTAAAAAATATTTTTTTAAGTTTTTATGCTTTTATAAAATAAAGATTTAAGAATGATTACAGAAAGACACGTTGAATAATAAGCAAAAATCCTATAATAGGAATCTATCGCTGGTAAAGTTTTTCTCAAAATAAGTGAAAAACTTACGACCATAAATAACATTGATGCACTGTAATCTGGTATATGAGTATATGATGTTCTTATGCCAATGTGATTATTTTTAAAAATATTATGTTAGTCAATCTGAATAACTCCAATTGCGGTCATTTAAAAGCATAGTAAAGAAACTTTTAAATTATGTCTTAATCATATATATATATATATTGATTTATAATGTTCAATTTATTACATGGTGCTGCATCATGAAAAAATTATAATTGTCTTTATTGGGATTGAAAATATAATTAAATATTAAATTAATTAATATTTATTTTGAAGTGTACTCTCCGTATACTATTTTAATCACATAATTCAATCTATTAATTAATTCAATGTTATTAAAATTAGTTTAGAATAAGTGTAGCATGAAAGAACTTTATTATAACTTATTTTCATAGCAAATTTAGTGTCTTTTACATTCTTTGCAAAAATTCTGTATATAATATATCTTCACATAAATTATATATTTCTAGCAATAGATTTTATGATATATATTTAAAATTATTAACGTAGTATCATGAATGTTTTGAAAAACATCGTAAACGATATTTAAGTATTTTTATCCTTTTTAAGTTTAAAATTTTATTGTCATAATTTTTTCACTTGTAAATTTTACTTACGACGTTCTTATTTTCTCACCTATCTTTCTTTCTTAAGGCAGTCAGACAGACATTCTATTAGTATAGTATATTACTGTATAAAGACTGTAAGCCGATAAAAATGTATTTTTAAAACTTTTTTTAAATGTCTGAAAATAAGAAAAGTAAAACTTTTTTCAAAGATACTTGAGAGGTGTCACAAAACGATAAGTGAGATCGACCTGTCTTCTAGGCGATTAAGACAATTTTTGAGACTTTACTTTAAAGTTAGTTCATTTTTTTCTGATTTTTCTGTAAATATTTCGATACGATAGAAATAAAGGAACTTATAGGGCAATTACTACAAAAATTCTCATTAATTATTCGAGAAACACCAGAGTGACTCCACCAATGTTGAATATTCCGACATATTTCACAATAAAGCTTTTTAATTAACGCTTTTTCATGCCTGGCAAAAAGTCAAAACACTTTTTGACGTCGAGCTACAACTTGAAATTTGAGCAGTGCAGGTACTCTTCGTCTCTATGAGGAGTGCATCGTCATTTAGCAGCGTAATTTGCTCGTTTTGTTCTGCAAAACATGAACTGCTCCAAATCCCCTCCATAACTACAGATAGCTTCGTATCGGACGATAAAATCGCAAGCGAGCATCATCCCTTCGTATAGAAGCTCGTTACAGCCCTCGCGCGGAAAACTCGATACCCTTATACTCCATCTATATGTGCAGAACGGCCTCTCGTTTTCCTCCACTTCGCGCAATTATATACAATCGCTTATACAATATTAAATGCGGATATATGGCGCTCCAAAAAAACTGCAGAGCGCTTCGACGTGCCCTTCGATAATCACGAGCATCGTTTGTTGTTTGCGTACGCAGCGCCCTTGTTTAAATGCTAAAACGGCACGCGCGGCTGCACCTCCAAGCAACTCCCATATATATATATATATATATATATATATATATATATATATATATATAATAGCTATTGTATTATACTGATTATATGCTCGCGCAATTAAATCGCCAAGTAGGCGCGCACGAGTCGTCGCGGACCGACCGAGGCTTTTGTTCTTTCTTCTTCGCTCCGTGGAATCTCTCTCTCTCTCTCTCTCTCTCTCTCTCTCTCTCTCTCTCTCTCTCTCTCTCTCTCTCTCTCTATCTCTTTCCCTCCAACCATTTCGCGCTTCGTTTATCAAACGAGAAAAATCAGATAAGAGGAGAGGGGTTGAAGACGCCGACGGGCGGCGAAGTCGCATTCACCGTTCGCCCCCCCCCCTGCCGATGCGGTGCAGAGTCGGCTTTGGCTCGTTTTCGAGAGGGCTGAAAGCAGTACGAAGAGAGGAATCGTGAATTAAGTGGTGCGAAGGAGGTTTATATATATATATATATATTCTATATATATACATATATATATATATATATCTATATATATATATATATATATATAGAAGGAGGGAAAGTGCGTGGATAGCGGAAGAGATGAGGAGGGGGGTTAGAGAGCGTTTTTATGTATACCCGAGAGAAAGGAGCTTACCGTTCTCTGTTTTCGGGAGGCAGTTCCGGGACTGGCAAAGGATCTCCGCGAACCACTTGCCCCTCCTCCTCCATTTTCTCTCTTTTTCCGCCTTTTATCGTGCCTTTTGTTTATCCGGCTTCTTTAACCGGGCGCATATAACTCTTCACTTTCATACTTTATGTTTGATGTTTGAGTTGACTTTGAGCCAACCGAGCGATAATTGCACTTATATATGGAACAAATATACGGGAATTCCTGTTATGTTGTATCAAAAAGTAGATGATGTTAGTGTCTATACCACCAAAAATCGTTTCTCTCTCTTTCTCTCAAAATCAAAGAGAATTTTACCATTATATCTGTCTCGGATGCGTGCCGTTCTTTCGCGAATTTTCGTGTTTATATTATTTTTATAATTTTTTTTTTATTAAGTTCATAAAATAGCTCCCGGCATAAATCTTCATTAATTATTATTCACATTGATACATTATTTGGAAACATTTTCACGCATCCGAAAGCCTAATACGCTGGGAGAATTTTAAAGCAGTCTCTCGATCGATTCAACATACATATATATAGAAGTAAAAAAGAAAAATTGTCAATGTGTGCTTCTTACATTGCATGTGTATATATATATATATATATATATATATATATATATATATATATATATCCGTTGTGATATCCAATCGTTATATTACGCAAGAAAATAGGATTTTACGCGATTTTGCATATTATACATTAATGGAACGAGCTCACGTGAACTGACTAAAACAAAGAGAATTTTAAAATAAAAAAGTACAACTTTCCATCAAAAGAGAACTTTGCAATTTGGTTTTTTTCTCAACTGTATATATATATATATATATATATATATATATATATATATATATATATATGCGCCTCTCTCTCTCTCTCTCTCTCTCTCTCTCTCACTGTGTCTTTCTAAGCAAACGGAACAAAAGAACGACCTCGCGGGTTTTTTCGAAACCTCCAAAAAGATGGAAAAGAGCACGAGTCTCTCGCGACATGCTCGAGCGACAAAAAACAGATTCACAAGGCACACCGGCGTTTCTTGCGCGTATATGGTTTCGAAACGACCGCCACGCGCAAGGGAAAAGGAGAAACTCGCGCGCGCGCGCGCAAGGATGACAAAATAGCGTCCCGCGATGCGCGTGGAAACATTCATATATAACAAATATACGATACATGCGTACGGCCTTGCAGGGCCCTCTTTCGGCCGATGCAAATGTCGGCGCATAACGAAGCGAGACAATGCGCCGTTTCCATCGGCCGCTGATTGCGCCGTCTCGCGAGGCACCATTATTAATATATAAGCGCGCGTGGCCATGCCTCTTCGCTGCTCTTCGCCTCGCCGTCACCCCCCCCCTCCACCCCCGCTCTCCGCGAGGACGCGTCGCCGGCGATTACGAAAATTTCGCCGATGTTTTTCCACTGGAAACGGCTCTTTTCGGACGCTGTCGCACTTCCGCGTTCGCAGGCGAGCGATCCAGCGCTCCGCGCGGTTCAACGTGCCGGGCCTCGTCCTGCCCCGCGACCCGGTGGCGGCGAGGGCAGAGGGGCAGCGGGTCCGGCCGGGCATCCATCGGCTTGCTTACATTATTATTGCGCGCGAGTAGTCGCGGGGCGTGTCCCGGGACGCACGTCCCGCCGCGGCGCGCGGCATCCAGCGCGTGCGGTGGATTTCGTCGACGCTTTTAGGGAGATTAGAGGGGGGCGACGAGGGAGGGCTCGAGGGAAGAGAGAAAGGAATCGACCGAGTTCCCATGGGGGGATTAGAGAGACACATCTTTTACCGATCGCTCGAGTGGATTTCGATCTTTTCCAGACCTACTTCTCTTTCTCTCTTGCTTACCCCTCCTATATCCCCTCCTTCTCCCTACTTCTCCTCCTGCTCTGCCTCTTTCTGTTCGCTCGAAGACGCGAGAATATTGATTTATTTAGGTGAGCGCGTTGTATATACGTTCAAGATGTTCCCCCAGACATGTGCATCGAATACTCGCTAATTGTGGATTATATATTAAAGTTTTGTATATTAAGTCTTTTGTCAGCTAGGGAACACTTATGAGAATAATATACTCGTAATGATATTCCAGGTTGTTATATACATGTTGCACGCGTTAAAAAAATGGAAGACACGTTTTTTTTTTTTATTTTAGCAGCTGAGAAACGCATTTAGGGGGCAAAGTAGTACGTCAATTTCAACCCAAGTTAATCTTTGAAAATGTTTTTTTTTAATATTTTATTATTGAATATAGATATTAGAACGTAACAACTGCCCAACTTCTATGTTACAGCATAGAAGCTCATCAGATGGTGTCTATTTAAATTTAAACGGTTGTAATTTTTAATTTTTTTTATATATAACGTAATTTTTATGTTCATTTTAGCTCCAAAAAATGAACGGTATCTACTATTGTATTACAAAATACGTGTATAAATTATTTTATATTAATATAACATATTTACTAACTTCATTTCCAACATTGTTACATCCTCTATGTAATAAATTATTCTAGCTATTCGAATCACTCACATACGGTATATAACCAGGTGAACGGTTTTCTTGTAAGTTGCATTGTAATTCTTTCCATTGTAATTCACGTGTAAGTTCTCATTGTAATTATTTTCAAACTATTTTTTTAATATTTTGTAGATTTTTTAATATGAATTTTTAGACTTGAATATTGATGCATTATCAAAAAACAATCATATTGATGCATAATCAAAAAACGTCAATTGATATTAGTTACTAAAGACTTTGAAATAAATCTTCAGTTTGAAGTAATTTATTCATTGTCTGACAGCGAAACCCATAAAATATCCTGTGGATAAATATTGTCGATAAGAAATTCCTGCCAGTAGCTTCAAATATATAATAAAATATTTCTGTACAAACAACTTAAAATGAAAATGAATACTATAAACATATCTTACGTTTCGGTAAGAAAAAAAATATTTTTAGCATTAATTATTTCCCATACAATAACATTGGAATTAGCTTAATTGAAACGGATTTTATCTCGTGTTTTATACGAATCAATTTTGAAGGTTGATTTCATCCCCTGAAAGTGTACTCGCATCGATAAACAAAAAATAAGTGTTTATGTTGTTTTAATATTGATACATTTACTGTATTACAGTATAGTGTGTGTATATATATATATATATATATATATATATATATATATATATATATATATATTGTAAATATCGTTGAATAAGATGATTATGGTTACACTTCCAACACCTTCCTTCTCTAGCGAATCTTAAAAAATACTGCTCATAACGCGTTGCGCAACAAAAATGTATTATATACACGCATTGTATAAATAAAGAAAACAGAAATAAGGTTAATCGCAAATGTCCAGCGCAGACTCAAGGAGTTCTCTGTCTATATTGAAGCGGCCACCCATTTGCCTTGCGCTCTTCGATGCAATTGATTGGCGATTGAATCATCCGTTCCCAATAATGGAATGCAAAAATTATTTCAAGGCCCTGCTCTACTCTATAATGAATATAACGATTGGCAGGTGTGCGCGTTCTCGCAGGAAGAAAGAAAAGAACAAAAAAAAAAAAAGAACACATAAAGGTGCGCTAAACGGATCCGATCCGAGAGTATATATGTGCACGACATATTATTATCGTCGTGTCCTCCCCGGTCCTCCCCCTCCCGGAAACTTGCTGCGCGTAATTTCATCTACGCGCGCCTTTATTAAATACACAAGCGAGCGCGCGCAATATCCGCGCAAAATTAGAAACTGGCGGAGGAACGGCGCGTCGCGCCGATTCTCACACCTCCTTTACAAGCGCGCGTCCTCGCGCGCGATCGCGGCAGTATTCTCATGGCTGGCCTCGTCGCGAGCGATACTCACGACGTCTAGGATATTTGTAGACGCGGGCGCCTTGGGCATGTAATGGGTCACTCTTTCTCTCTCTCACTCTCTGTTTTATATAAATATATATATATATATATATATATATATATATA
Organism: Sycobia sp. Sy_11; assembly: GCA_018907035.1. Classification (NCBI taxonomy): domain Eukaryota; kingdom Metazoa; phylum Arthropoda; class Insecta; order Hymenoptera; family Epichrysomallidae; genus Sycobia; species Sycobia sp. Sy_11. The sequence continues at coordinate 64,254 of JACCIC010000059.1, read as the reverse complement.
TATATATATATATCCGCTGAGTTTCCCGACCACCTCCGAACGGAGTCCTAGACCTTGTTTTCTCTGCGCTTCAAAGTCATAGAATCTGCTGATGTACGCATACAGAACCTATTTGCACGGTGCGCAAAAAAGGCATGCTCCGCTCCTTTCTTAGTGGAAGGAAGTTGCTCGCTGTAATATATATATATATATTTACACACACACACACACACACACACACACGCGCGCGCGCGCGCGCAGAGAGAGAGAGAGAGAGACACGAAAACAATTTCAAGAGTCTCGCCACGCACGCGCTTTTGTTGTAGGTTATATATATATACGTCTTATTATATACGCGACTCTCGTGCGCGCGCGCGCGATTCCTCGTCATTGGGCAGCTGCGGTGAGAGTCGAATTCGATTCGGTCGATCGTTACGGCTTATACCTCGTGTTTTGCAATCGTGATTACAATTCTGTATGTGTGGACGGCGTTTATATATACTACTGTATTCTACATAGTTGCTATATCGTTTACCAAAATTTCTACTCGTGATTTTTGCGTTCGATGACGTTTCATTCGTGAATCGTTTTTTGTGGATCGCTAGGCGGCAGTAGTCATTTAGGCATGAAATGAGGTTTTTTTATAAAACTATGTATAATTCTCTATTTATAATAATTATAAAGTATAATTCTCGTTAAAAGGACGGGGGAAAAAGTTTTAATTTAAAAAAAAAAGAACGTTATTACCGATACAGCGATACCGACACAATTCGAATTAAATAATACGTTTAGCAACCGAGGCGTGAAAATGATCGCAGTCTCGCTCGAGCGCGAAGACTCGTCGCAATGAAGTTTCTTTTTTTCTTTTTTTTTTAATCCGAAATTGAATAAAAATTTAACGGTGATTTTTACTATAGAAAATTAGAAAATCTAGTTTTGAAACATTTTGAAATATGTATTAAAATTTAATATAGATATATTGTTTTGTTCAATCGAATGTTTTCAATTATATTTCTATATATTTTTTACATTGTCATATGTCAATTTATCGTCACACACCCTAATAAATTTTTTATTAAAAAAGAATTTCTTTTTTTCGAAATATAGCGTCAATTCTATTCATCTATTTTGTATACATATCCAAAAAATACCAGAACGATATATCAGTGGACAGAGGTAATGCTGAACGCGCGCAATCTTTAGATCGAAAGACGAATGCAAGCATCAGCAATGTTTCCTCCCTCTAAAAAAATCCTCTGTTACAGCTTGGCTGGTTATTTAAGTAAACAATGGATGCCGCGTCCATAACGGAATCATCGGGTCGCGTATATAAATATAAAATTTCTGAAAAAATAATATAATCGACAATCCGAAGTCTATCTACTCGCGGAAGTCTCCCGCTACATATGCATGCTAGCAACAAGAATACATGGGATAAAGAGAAAAAAGGCATCTAGCGGGAAGGAGAGTGTGAAAGAGACAGAAGACGTTGTGAAAGGAAACAACGCGGCATTGCCGTCCTCTCTCTCTCTCTCTCTCTCTCTCTCTCTCTCTCTCTCTCTCTCTCTCTCTCTCTCTCTCTCTTACTCGCTGCATCAGAACTGAACAACGGCAACAATAAATCCAAATCGAATTGGCTGCGTGCGCGCGAGAAAAAGCGAGAATCGCAGTAATAAAGAAAAACACACAACGTATATGTGTGTGTGTGTGTTGTGTATACACACACATGCATACATGCATACATACATATAGGCGATGCTGCGGGCATCAGATAA
>JACCIC010000059.1:0-57500 GCA_018907035.1 Sycobia sp. Sy_11 | reverse complement strand
CGCAGGGATCGGAGTGGTGCTGGTGGCGGTGAGCGCGGTCGCCTGGCGGGTCACCAGCCGGGAAAATTGCGGCGGCTTCTTCGGCCTCACGGGGATCTCGGGCAGGATACCGCCGTCGGCCAGGCCGATGCATCCCTACGCGGCCATGATTTATCCCGAGTTCCAGTTCAGGACGCCGCCTCCCAGTTATCAGGTGATTATATACGCGCGGTGCATTCACGCGTCTCCGATAAATGTTATAAATCTCTGATCTCTAGGCGCGATATTATTTATATAATTCTTATACAGATTATTTGCATCTATAATCTTAAGAAAAGATTTCTTTATATATATATATATGGCGTGTGGGTGTGCCGTATTATAATGTAACATAACTTTTAACGATCTATTTTCTTTGTTTTATATACGTCATATATATAGAATAGTGCAATAGTGCGCGCAATAACGCGAGAAAGACTCACAATGAGAGAAGTCAGTTCATTTTTTCTTTTTTATTTTCATATTTTGTTCTTTCTCTCTCCCGTCGTATAGAGTGGCGAAACTGATGAACAAATCAATTGTAAATAAATATATATATATATATATATATATATATATATATATATATTCTTCAAAATTTTACACTTATTCAATTCTGTGAGTAGTATATTAATAATTTTTTTATATAGATGCAAAATTTATGAAAAATGTTTTGACGCCGTATACATACTCATATGAAGCGAAGAATACTATATAAGAACTGATACGCAAACTTAAAAAGATTTGTAGATTTGTATATAAATATAATTCTGGATGAGAAAATTTACAAAAACTTTATTGATAAGAACTCGTTCTTACTATAGATAAAGTTATATGGACATATATTATTAGTATTTCAATTGCACTTTTACTAATTAATTATATTGAGACATTACTTGTTTTCAAGTGATATTTGTCGTCTTCCTTTTATGAACGGACAGCGAACTTTGTCGTTTTCAGAAGTTATTTACGGTTGATTTGAAACAAAAGAAAGAATAATGTTAAAAATTTACTAAACCAATTAAAAAAAAACGAAGCAATTTGGCCAAAAGAAAAAAGCTTTGAGGCTGTCTCCATATTTATATGTAAAGTTCGATTCTTTGAGCAGATATCAAATGACAATTATTTAGCATCCATTAGGGATGAATTCAATAATACACATAATACACATACGAATAAAACTAATTAGCTAATTCCACGTTTCAGGCCAGCATGCAGGAGTATAGGCTGCGCCTACTGCTACTCGACCGGCTGCAACCGACCTCCTCGCCGCCGCCCACCTACAGGTCGAACGCGGGCAGCAGCTGCGTCGCGGGCGCCGGCGGTCCCGCCATCGCCTCCCCCATCGGCGGCCCGGGCTCCGCGGGTATGGCCGCCGCGATCAACGGCTCGGTGGCCAGCCGCGACAGTCGGCCCCCGAGCTACTGCGGCCACCGGATCGTCGGGGGCGGCGTCATCGGCGGCGGCGGCTCGGGCGGCGGCCACCATCACCAGGCCTGCTCCCTGCTGGTGCCCTCCAAGAAGGACGCGAACCTCGTCAGGATCGTGCAGACGGAGAGCGAGCCGGTGATACTCAGCGGGGACCAGACGCCGCCCGTCACCGGGGTCGAGGTCCTCGCGCACCTTTAGTCACGCGACGCGCGGCCCGACCCACCCGAGCGTCCCTTGTACTTTGTGTAATATTATGTATTCCGTGTATGTAGATATATATATATATATATATATATATATATATATATATATATATATGCATACACCTGTATTATGTATATAGAGTTGTGTCCGTGAGGCCGGGGAGACGAGAGCGGAAGCGATATGCCGCGTCACCTCGGCCTGTGCGCGCATCAGCGCGCGAAACAACTAGAGCGTAATTCGTGCGCGATGCCTGTCGTCGAGAGACGGCAGAGATGAGGTTCGATTCGCTATATATAATGCACGCGAGCTCCGTTGCACTTTCGCAGTTTTCGTTCGAGCTCCCTGCGCTTATTTTATATATATATATATATATATATATATATATATATATATATATATATATATATATATCGTGAATGTTGCGCGCGGTCGCGACGACGCGCGACGCTTTCTCCCTTACATTGGCTTTTCTTTCCTTTGTATACAAAAATATATAAAAATATAATAATATGTATATATATAAAAATGCCGACGGTTCGCCGCGCGTAGTTTTCGCGATTGAGAAAGACGAGCTATATATATAAATATATCGGAGAGGAAGATCCGACGGATGTGGATGACAATATTTATGTTGTTGCGTTGTTTGATGCAGTATTGTACAATGCGAGCTGTATACTTCATATACGATTCACCACCACGTGCACTTTTGCGATATGCACTTTTTTTTCGCAACCGTGAATTCAAAACCTATTTTTGTATAAAAAAACAACTCAGCATCACGTATTGTGCCATAAACGATAAAAATTTGTTTAATGTTTTTTTTTTTTTTAATGTTATATTCCACCGCACCTTTTATTTTAAATAAAGGAGGTTTTGTCTATCAGTTGCGAAAAAAATTTAACTACCATACACATTTTAATACGCAAAAAATTCTTCTATGTTGAATGGCGAATAATTCTGCTTGAGCCCGAGGAGACAAAAGTTACTGTATAACAGACCAATGAGATTGATTAATGTGCGTTGCAACAAAAAAATATATAGCTTTCAAATATCCAATGTTTAAAGCTGTCGCTGTATCGACAAGATCGTTTAAATTATATTAATGATAAATAGTATTAGATTATAGTATTTTTTCACCGAACTGTCAAAACGTTCCAGATTTAATTCTACTGCTAATGTCGCATCGTTATATAAATTCATGTAAAATCGAAGATTGTAATTGTAATAAAAATAGTTTCAAAAAGTAATGTACAATGAAATTACATGTGTAACGTTGCCAAGTCGAATACTTACAGAAAAAAATTGTACTTTAAGAAAAACAATGATGTAACTTGTGAACTGAATATTTTCCTGCGCTTAACGACGAATCATTGTAAAATAGAAAACTATATACGCATTGTGATGACATTAATAATAGTATTAATAATCAGAATAAGCAAAAATGAATTCAATAATAAGGCTAAATTAATGCATAGGGCTACTATCAACAATAAACGAAATTGAAAAAATCATTCACTTCTACTTATATTATTATTCTAAACTAAATACTATATAGATACAGTACAATAGTACAGCATTTTTCACCGAGCTAACCACAAATTGATAGGTTTTTATTTATTTAGTTTTTGTACGTTTTTTTCTTTATAATAAAGTTTCAATGCATCAAAAAAATGTAAAGAAAAAAAATTTAAAAACAACTATTTTTATTATAGCTTGTGTATAAAAAAAATGACACCTACCATGGCCGCTATTTTAAACTACTAGTAATTTACACATATGAAAAAAACCGATTGAAGTTAGCACTAATAGCTAGAAAACTTGGACGTCATTAAGATTAAACTTTTTGCTCATCTACTGGAGCAATGGAGAGCTGAATTTCCGATCTGAATAAATAGCGATAGAATAGACAATATATATATAAGCCAAATTTTCCGATCTTGCTATTGTCGAGTTTCAATAATTTATCTCTTTATACCCATTGAAAATAATAAAAAAGAAATAAATGAACAATACAATAGATGCTATGATTATTAATTTAAAAGTAAAACTAGCATTATTTTCTCCATTGGTCTGATTTCCTTAAAATGGCTATTAAAAGAATTTAATTTTAATTTATATTTGTAACTACATTTGAGATGTCATTTCCTTCATAGTAATTATTTAAAAAGAAGTAAAAAATATTTTATTAGCTTAAACTTAAAATATATAAGTATATAATACTTTATTACATTCAGTTATTCTCAAAAAAGTGTATCAAAAATTGAAAACAAATAAAGGTAAAAACATTTTGCAGAAATTTGTGAAAAGCTTAATGAAACTATAACAAAATAATATCGCAGGTAGGCTTAAAAAAAAAAATATATAAGCTCACAGGTATGTTGTGCGATTCGATATATGTGTTCGCGATATTTTTTTATGTATACGACGAAAATACGAGGGACACGTGTATTTCCACGCGAGACCAATGATAAGCAAAAAAATAAGTGCGCGCAAGTGTATAGTATTCGTGTGATGAATCTTGGATATGGATATAAAATGAGATGAACGAAGTGCTTGTTAAATGCTCGAAACCAAACTCGCAATGATTCGTGATAATGTGTAAGAGCGATAAGGCGATTAAGTTGTCGAATTAGTAGTTCCTTAATATATTGTAGGCGAATTTGTATATTGAAAATAAATAAAATATATATTTAACTGACTATTTACTAGTAGTTATAATTTTATGATTATATCCAAACAAATTATTTTTTGCCGTCCATCTTGTTATTAGTAACTTGGATTTATACAAAGCCGACAATTAAGGGATTTTTGTGAGCTCTTTTATACCGATTGAGTAAAAAATGCTCGATTTCAAAGAATGACATATATAAGCATTAAATTATTGAAATTTTTTATCATGACGTTTATATACTTACAGCTCTTTTTGACTTTAATATTTAAGCAAATTCATTATACAGATATGAAAACATATTAAAAATTTCATTTGGAATTTGTCATTATGAAAATATTCTATTTTTAAATTTTAGTTTAAATTTATGCTCTTCATTTATGTCTATATGACTTTGCTGCATAATTTTCCGTTCAAAAACGAATGTGTTTGGCAGTATAGAAACGAGAACATTTTCAAAATGTTCTTTAGAATGTTTAGTCATAAAAATTGTAATACCTCATTTCTGAATTATTCGATTACTCTGTTTAAAACTCTGCAATAATGTAAAATAGACGTAAATAATAGACATGAAGAACTGAAAGTTACAAAAATGTAATATTTATACATATAATATACTGTAAAACAGTTTAAAATAGCAGTCGATATCCTCTTAAAAAATATCATAAAGTATGTAAAATAATATGATGAATTTTATTAAAAAGATATTTTAAATTTAAGATTAATGTAGATTGTAAGATATATTAGATCCTTTTATTGGTTTAAACTTTTTATTATGTGTGAGAAGAGTATTTTTATAAGTAATTTTGAAAATGAAAAAATCACTTTTGATAGGTTTGAATTCAATTATAAAAAAGTTAATAGATAAACACGGCATTCCATTTATTCTAGAAGTGTATAAAATGAAAATAATAAATTTCAAAAAATAGTTTTCTCAATAACAAAATTATTGTGAAGGATGTTAGAAGTATACTTTGAATTTTCGACTTTCGGTTTGGATTCGAGAGTGAAAGGACCGGAGATAAGGATAGATTAATATCTAAAAAATAATAGAAAAATAGGGAAAACCAAGTTGATTAAATACGATCGAACAACAGAGGAAAATATTGAGTGCAAGTGTAAGAGTTTGTAAGAAGAAATTCGATGGGAGTATAGTAAAAAGAGGGAAAAAGGTAAAAAATGCAAAGACGGTGAAAAAATTTCATAGTTATGATGACGCATAAGGCAACGGGGAGAGCGACAACGGAGGCAACAGACAAGTGGTGCAGAACGACAAAGAACCAGGCGAGAAAAAGGTGAAAACATAGAAGAGAGAGACTGACAAGGAATGTAAAGATCGAGAAAACAGAAGTGGCCATCATAAAAAATTATCTCGTGATGAAATCGAGCAGATGAAAACGGATTTGCTGTTAGGATAATCGAGGCCCTGAAAAGCACGCCGATAAAGAAGACACATGCGCTCAATGGTAAATTGGTAATGCAGAAAATATCAGGACCGGCGCAAAAGAAAAGGGCAAGAAAAAGATGTCGAGAACAGTAAGTGGAATAGATGATAAGAGAATTGAAAAACAGACTGGAAAAAGTAATAGATAGCAATAAAGAAAAAGGAAGTGACATAGAATGTTTATATAAAAATTAGATCAAATGATCTAATAATAACTGCAATTTTCAGTATAAAAAAGAAATAATCATATAAAAAATGTCAAATAAGAGTCATAGAGCGCGAAACGAAAAGAAAATCAACTGTGAAAGTAAGGAATATAGGATATGAGTGAAATAGAATCGGAGACATTAAGGAGGAAGAATGACAGGAGAAATATTTAAAAATAAGAGCGAAAATCTCTGTAATTATACTTGGCATTAGAAAAGCCATTAATTTATTAAGGGCTTACATTAATAGAAATTAATACTTTGTAAGTCCGATTATAGGTCATATGCAAAAAAGAAACTATATCGGATAAACTGACAACCAGTTTACCTCACTAAGTGACTCTCGCATCACTTATCAACGTCAGTCAAAACAGCTAAAGTGACATACTTAAAATTTTGCCGTCATTTAAGAAAGAATTTTAGTGTATGAATTTCTAAGGATATGAAAAAGGTTAACGTGTACTTTTATGTTTCTATCAATAGAATCTGTTATTCCAATGCTGATAAAGTTAATTTTTATTTCCAATGTTTATTTATGTAAATTCCTAAATAGTATATTACAATATAAGATCAGGAAATTGAAATTTTTCCATTGATCCAGACTGTCAAACTCTGTCCCCTGTAGTGTGAATACGATTTGTCTTTTTAGCATGTCGAAAAACTATGCTTACTAATTATTACAGCAATAATTATCTAAAACAATTCAATTTACTTTTTCTTATAATATTTGTTACACAAACATGATTTATATTTACTTTTTTAACTTTTATAATTTCGCGCTTTCGCATCTTTTTGCGACTTGTCGGTTTGAAGTAGTGCAATGCCTGTTTCTGATGTCTAGTCCAATATATACCAGTACGAGTGCATCGAGTTGAATGAAGAAGAAAAAAATCACGAATAAAATCATTTAACTCAGTATTGTAATATATAACGCTGTTCTAACATTTAGCTAATAGAATACTCCGTAAATATTATAGAATTAGACTATTTTTTAACTGGGATAGTATGAATATCGTTGAAAATAACAAAACTTATAACAGCTCATTTCGAAAAATGTTTACAATATAATGCAATTTTAAAATTGAGTTTTATGCAATACTATCAATATAACAAATTTCGTATAAAGAATTCAATATAAATTTTCAAATTTCATATAAATAGTTCAATTTTTTGTGTGTTTCTTTGAGAAAGAAAAAGCGCCCTCGTATGGGAAAATAGTATGTGACACATTGGAGCAAAAAAATCTATTTTGCTTCCTTGTGTCACAATGTACTATTTTCCTCCTCTACAAAAAAGAAAAAAAATAACAAAAAATATTATATGAAAAAAGGAACCAAGGAATAAATGAAATATCTGATATTATAGGTAACTTAAATTACAACGACCTTAAAACAAATCAAACTATTTTTATTAATTACAGATGATTCCCATATTATAACCCGAAGGAATCAGTACATACACGAATGCTCGTCTCGAACGTATGGAAAGAAGAATGTCCGAACTAATATAGAACAATTACGATAGGTGGGAATACGGAAATTATCTAGAAAATCGAATTAAGACTTTAGAAAAGGCTCTAGAGACCGAGAGGAAAAAAACGATATTAAAAATACCATATACCAAATACATTCTTTGCTCGCAGAAGATCAGAGCGACCTAAAAGACTCGAATGAAAGAGATCAACATCTTATTGCCTTATTAAAAAGAAGAGAACGAAAAACACTTACGATCGATCCTAGTAACAGTAGTTGAAGCCACGATTAAAATATATAGGTCACCCAAAAAGAAAAACACTGAAGCGATACGAAGCCTAGAAGATTTAACCGGCTTTCTCTGTCAGAATCAGGGCTCATGTCATTAACAAGGAGCGAGACCAAAAGATTAGAGGAAAGATATGAAGAAAAGAAAAAGAAAGAAGACATAGAGGAAAAGTTCACAGAAGGGAAACAAGCGTTTAAGGGTCCTTTCACTCTTCTGCCTCTAGCCTAATAGATTTTAGTGACCAGACCACACAACAAATCATCAAAAGACAAGAATCATCTACTCCCGAGGGAGCATCGAGCCTCGCTTCAGCTCAAGTACCTTCCATCTAGGACTCCCAGAAAACCCCATCCTCAATAGAAACGAACACTTGATCACATATGCAAATATGGTAAATGCATCAATACCGACAGTATCCTTGAGAGATGCTGCCAGACTTGTATCTTAATAAGATAGGTCCAACTATCCATTGCAACAATTTCTAGAATATTATTCTGACGTATTAGAATTAATGGACCCTAATCTCGAGGTAAAATTCACCCTCTAATTAAAAAGCCGTCTTACAGGTGACGCACGAGATGCAACGACAGGTATGAAATTCGAATCATACGATAAGTTTCAAAAACACTTGCGTGAAGCGTTCTTGAAAACCATAGGCCTCATTGAAGTTGGCCTATGGTTCTCATTGAAAACCATAGGCCAACTAATCGGAGAACTCAGCAACGAGTTTACATGCAGAAATGAGTCGGTATTGACGTATGCTAACAGGCTAAATTTTTTTTTTTTTTTGGCATGGGGAGGGGGTATCTTCCTAGACACCTGGCGGGATTGCCAGGTAGTGTCGGATTCAACGGCGCGCGCCGCTGCCTACCAACTAAACCTACCTCCCCATGTAGGGGTACCAAATCCTTCGGTTTCTGACCCCTAGTGTAGCTGTGCTGTGTGTTGCGCGTGTTTGCGACTGGATGGTTGGAGTAGATGTGGGTGTGTTATGTTTGTGTGTGAGTGAGTTGCGCAGGGGGAGGAAAGAGTGGATTGCCTCTGGGGCGCATGCAAGACGAAGCTAGGGGAGTCGATGAGTTACCGACTGAGGGTGGTTAAATAGCGAGGTCTACGTACCCGGTCGTAGGATTTGGGAGAGTAGAGGGCTATGGAGGAAATACTTGGATTAGAGTGATTAGAGACCGTTATGCGGAGGTTGGAGGCGAGTTTGGAGGCCGTTTCGTCGAGAGTTGCAAAGCTGAATTCGTGTTGGATTTGGGAATTTCTGCAGAACCAGGAGATTTGCTTATTGTAGGAAAAGGGCTTGAGGGCAACGAAGGCTGCAAGGATTTTGCATCTGGTGGCGTGAATGTGAGGAAACCAAGATAGTTTGTGATCGATGGTTACCCCCAGGTATTTGGCGGATCGACTCCAGGGGCAATGGGTTGAGTTGATGGGAATTGCTGGAGGGGTGCGTCGGCGTTTAGAGAAGTAGATGTCTGATAACTTAGTTTCGTTGATCCCGAGTCTCCATTGGTGGTACCAGGAGAGAAGGGAGGGGAGAAAGCTATTAATTTTCGAGGACGCGGCGCGAATTTGCTTGTTGGCGTCAACGAGGGCCAGGTCGTCGGCGCAGAGAGCGATGATTTTCGCGTATGGGGATGTCAGCACAGTAAAGGTTGAAAAGAAGAGGGTAGAGTTTGGATCCCTGTGGTACTCCAGCTGGTAGGGATCTGGGGGAGGAGAGTGCACTGCTAAAACGTACCTTGAAGATCCTGTCACTAAGAAAGAATTTCACTATGCCTGTTAGGTAATGGGGGAATTGGAGTAGCGAGAATTTATATATGAGGCCTTCGTGCCAGACACGGTCAAATGCTTGTTGTGTGTCGAAGAGGGATCATTACCACGTATTTTCTTTTGTTGAGGCTGCCACAAATGGCTTCAGTGACTCGCAATAGTTGGTGACAGGGGCCGTGTGCTTTTCTGAATCCGTGTTGGAAGTGTGGGATGAGACCTTTGGCTTCCGTGAATTCCAGGACACGGCGGAGGAGGCGCTTTCCGCAATTTTACTCAGAGAGCAGAGGAGACTGATGGGTCTGTAGCTGGAGGGGTCGGAGGGTGGCTTGTTGGGCTTGGGGATACAAATGATAGTGGCCGTCTACCAGACAGGGGGAAATGTAGGCGCATCATAGCGTTGACGATGCTGGTGAGCGCCGAGATGAACTTGTTGGGGAGGATTTTTAGAATATTGTTGCCAATCCTGTCGTGGCCTGGGGATTTCCTCGTCTTGGATGCGAGAATTATGCCCTTAATTTCCGAAAAGAGAGCGGGCTGAAACTCTTTGTCGTTCAGCGGGGTTATGGGCATTTGGGTCTTGATGTCGTTGTGTCAAGCGCTGAGGTCCGTCGGAGTGGGGGAGTTGTTGAGCATTGGCGCTCGATGGAGTCGGAGAGGACGTTCGCCTTTTCCTCCGGGAGGAAGAAGCGGTTGCCATCAACCAATAGGGGGGCTGCGTTGTTGATAGCCGTAGAGAGGGCTTCGATTGTCGAGTCAAAATCGGAGGGAGCGCTGAGTCGCAGAGTGAACAGCGCAGAGAATTCCAGGTGAAATCTTACTGCCAACTAGTCGATTTTATGGTGGTTGAGGTGTTCAGGGGCAGGGGAGTGTGATAGTTCCAGAAGGACCGGGAGGTAGTCGGAACTCAGAGCGTGGATTGCACACGGTTCGGATGAGCTTGCGCAGTTTCGGGTGACGTAGATGTCCAGGATACCGGGGACGTGCTTGAGTTGAGTAGGAATGTGTGTGGGTTCAGATGGGGCTTCAATTGTAAGAGAGAAGCGGATAGCTACGCGTAGGAGGGAGACATCGCTGCGGTTGCTTGAGTTACAGCCCCAGGAGATATGTTTGGCGTTAAGGTCGCCAGCGATGACGGTGTGGCCGCCGTCCTTAAAGAAGGGGGACAGGTCGGAAGGGCTCAAAGTGTCCTGGGGGGGGGGGTACACTGAGAAAATGTTGAGCTTGCCGCGGGGGCCAGGGAGCTCAACACCGGAAGCTTGGACCGGGACGTTGACGGCCGGGGGTTTGATGGGCTTGTGTCGTATGGAGTTCTTGATGAGGATGGCTACGCCACCTCCCATACCACTGAGCCTATCGCGTCTGTAAATGACGTAGTTTCGGAAGAAAATTTTTTGGTGGGGCTGGAGATGGGTTTCGGAGAGGCAGAGAATGTCGATGTCAAGACTTTGGAGAGTCTGTGACAGTTCGACGATTATGTGCAAAGCTGAGATGCCGTTGGTATTCTAGGTTAGAAGACGAAGGTTTCTGGATGGAGGGAATTATCCATGGTGGAGAGATTGAAGCGCATTGGAGAGTAGCGTGGTGAGCTGTGAAAGATGGTTAACAAGTGAGTTTAATGACTCAATTGTTGAAATTGGAAGTGGTAGTGAGCCGGTGGTGGCTACAGGGGTTCCCTGTAGCCAACGGCAGATGCGTAAGAATTGCTCACCTGTATGAAAGGCAGATGGTCCTCCGTGGCTGATTGCTCCCTGGCGTTGGCTGGAGCTGGGCGCGACGTTGTTTTTGCTGAGTTGAGGATTCCTCGGGACTTTTGTGGTTTCGAGGGACGCGGTGATTGTGATTGTGGTGTTGCCCATCGATTGGGTTGAGGTTGGCGGATTATCGGTTCCTTTCTTGGAGCCGTTTTCTTGGAGGCTTTGGGGCAGCCGCGGTAGGCCGCTCTGTGGTCGCTGCTACAGTTGGCGCAGACTTGTTTCGTAGAATAACTTTCTTTCTGTGGGCAGGTGGGGGTGGCGGGCTTGCTGCTGCAGAAGCCAAAGGCCCAGGAGGCGTGGCAATAGTTTGCCGTGTGACCGTGCTTTTGGTACCTCCTGCATTGAGGCATGGTGGTGCTTTTCCTTTTAGGTTCGACGCTCACGTTGAGCCCCCCCCCCCCAGAAATTTGAGGTTGAATAGGTCCTTCGCCGAGGCGGAATGTCTGTCCGGGTGGACGATGACGAGGGGTCAGATTTTGCCATTCGAACCCATACGATGGACGCGGTGGACGGCCGGATTGATGGTTTGAAGTTCTTGGAGTATTTCCTCCTCTGTGAAGGCTTCATTGACGCCTCTATTTATAGCTAGCAATTCATGGTCCTCGAGGAGTTGGAATGTGGAGTATTCCACGTTGTGGCTGGAGAGCCATTTGGTCAGGGTTCTGAAGCCCTGAACCGAGGCTGTGCAGGTGCGGATGGCGTCTGTAGTGTTAATAGCTCGCCGCACGGAAATGTCTTGCGACGAGATTACTCGCTGAATCTGCGGCCACATAAGTTTGCTGCGGACGATAATAGGGGGCGGGCTACGTCCTGCTTCGGGCTTGCCAGGTGGGTTGGAGAGGACCAGTTCCATCTCACCCTTACCAGGTACCGAGGAGCGGAGCAAGAGGTCAAAGAGCGGTAAGATGGAGCGACTCGAAGTCGGGGACTCGTTTTCGCAAAGTCGCTTCCTGCGGCTGGTGACGAGGGTGAAACCCTTTTCGAGAGACTCCTCCTTGGCGCTTGTAGCTGCGGAGGGGGCGGCTGGGGGCGTTGTTAGGTTCATAGCGTTGCAACAAGTGCAGAACAAGCTGCTTCAGCTGCGTTTGGCCCATGGCGTCGATGGAGTTGGTTGACAGCATGGTTGCACACTTACGTAGAGTCACTCACTTAGACACTAATCACTATCACTCACTTAAAAATAAAAAAAAATGTGGTGGGTGGAAAGTGGGAGGTGGGTGGCTGAAAGTACGCCACCGCTGAGGGGTGGGGCCAAGAGGCCATGCGCTGCTAGATTGCGGAGCGTTAGCTGCTCAAGTATATTCGCGTGCGCGATGCTCGGCACAAAATGATGGTTGTCCGGCGGTCAAGTCCAGACTGCTAACAGGCTAAAGAAAATAGCCTCGCCGATATATGAAGCAAACAGAGTAGCCACTAACGTACCCGCTACAACTACTCAAAACTACTTCAAAACATACATTGAAAATACCTTAATAGATTGCTTTAGAGCAGGACTTAAGTCCGACATTACACCCCGTCTGAAATCAACTGAAGCGGTCCAAGATATTGTTAAAGACATTATCGCCGGAGAAAGAGAAATAGAAAGGAATCAGCGATTACTAGAAAGGGAGAATTTCGTGCCAAAGAACAGCAATAAGCGACTAATTCAGGTGTAAGAACTAGAAAATTCAACACCACCAAAAACTATATTATGTAGTTATTGCTTCATAAAGGGGCGCCCTGCGTTAGAATGTCGCAGTAGAATTAGAAATACACAAAGACCAGAGGCATGCCAAATCTGCAAAAGAACGAATCATACTGCAGCACAATGCTACACATTCACTAAAGGCCAAGTGTGTAATAGAATCGGACACACTTCACCAGATTGTAGAAGTCAAACGTCGTCAATAACGTACCAGTAATGCAATAAGCCGGGCCACACGGCTACCTACTGTCAAGAAAACAACTCAAACAATCGACAAGCTGAGCAGCGTCCTGAAATCATATGTCAAAAATGCGGACGTATAGAACACACATACGCTAACTCTAGAACTCACGAAATAACGCCACCCAACGGCAATGCATCCAACAGACCAGTTTGTGCATATTGTAAGATAGTCAATCACACTATAGCAGAATGTCCAACAAATCTTTATAATCAGGGAAATGGCCAAGGTCCCAGGAATCAGAGCGCGACCCAAGGGACTCCGAAAACACCAACGCGCATGACAAATACGACTCAACTATTAAACCTATTAGGAGAGTTAATACCTTCCGAACCGGAATAATTCGATACATACCGTACTTAAATATCCAATTTGGTCCAGAAGAACCACTTTCTCTTATGTTGGATAGTGGATCTGAAGTCTGTATTGTGAAAAAAAAAGCTATAACGGAAAATTTAGACATAAACAGAAAGAAAATTTATACGCTCGAAGGAATGGATAATGCTAAAGAGATTACGCTGGGGGTTCTACTAGTCGGAATAGCTGGAATAAAAGCAGAATTTTCAATTGTCTCAGATGAATTCCCTATTACAATGGAATCCCCCTTATAATGGAATCATAGGTTCCGACTACCTCATGGATAGCCAAGCTGTTATAAATGTTTACGACAAAGAACTCAGCGTAAATAACCAAACGATTGAATTAAAGATAGGAAACGCCACCATCGAAATACCTGATTATAGAATAATCAAAATCCGTATAGAACAAGAAAGAAACCTTCTACCTATTGTAAAGATCCGAGATCCGATAGGCAGTGAATCTCTATTTCTTATTGATACAGGATCAGAGGCAAATTTGGTAAAAAGGGGATTACTGCCCGCTCACTTTGAGATCAGCGAGTCGGAACGGGCCTTCTTGAAAAGTATAAACTCTAAACCACTCCTAACGCTTGGAACAATAAAAATTAAGATTTTAGGAAGATATTTTTATTTCCATGTCGCCTTTCGACTACCTTATACTGAAATTTTAAGTGCGCGTTATAATTGAGATTCACGTGTCAAATTGGATTATAGATGATATATTACTCCACTATCGATCATCATATAAAAAAAATCTAATCGAGGATTTGAAGGAGGACCCAAAGGAAGAGATCCCTAATTGTATAAACGACTCAATATATACTAATACTTCTACAGACGAATTTAGCAAGAACGACGAAAAGGACGAAGAATAAGAAAATTATATAATACCCTTTGCCCAATATAATGGAAATATTCGACCAAGTAGGAGGTGCTAAATATTATACAGTACTAGACCTCGCATCAGGATTTCACAAAATCAAAATGGATCCGAGGGATGCTTACAAAACTTCATTTAGCACCCCATTTAGCCATTACGAATTCGTTAAAATGCCATTTGGACGTAAAAATGTACCCACAACATTTCAAAGACTAATGGGCAGTCTCTTGAAAGGATTACAGGGCATAAAACTCTTTATCTACCTAGACGATATCGTCGTCTAAGTTAACACTCTGGAAGAACATGATCAGAAAATCAAATTTTTATTAGATCAAGCCCGAGGAGCAGGATTAAAATTACAGTTTGACAAATGTGACTTTATAAAAAGGCAAGTTAATTATTTAGGGCATCGACTGAGTGAAAAGGGACTCAAAGAAAATAGAGGCTGTAAAGAACTTTCCAAAACCGAAGAATGTAAAAAATGTTACGCAATTTCTTAGTTTAGCTGGTTACTACCGCCGATTCATAGAAAACATCGCTGCGATATCTAAACCTCTGACTAAGCTCTTACAAAAATATACCCCATTTCAGTGGTCGGATAAGTCTATGTTTCTAAGATAAGAAAATGCATTCCGGAATATAAAACACATACTCTGCAATGCACCTTTACTACGGTTCTCCGACTTCACGCAACTATTTAATATAACGATAGATGCATCAGAATATGCTTTAGGTGGTATCTTGTCACAAGGAGTAGTTGCAAAATATCAATCTATCGCATATATCTCGCGCATGTTACGCAGTGACGAACTAAAGTACGAAATGTATGAAAAGGAAGCTTTAGCTGTCATACACAGTGTAAAAACATTCCGGTCCTAGGTTTATAACAGAAGGATTACAATTATCACGGATCACCAACTACTAGTCTGGTTCAAGACAGCAGATCTAAATACACGCGTACAGAAATGGCGTTTGAAATTGTCTGAGTAGGACTCTACAGTTCTATACAAATCAGGCAAATGAAATTCTAAAGCAAACGGCCTATCTCGCAACCCGCCAGATGCAATGGCCACGAATGTAGTTACTCGATCAGGTTAGAAACACCTGCTTATCCCTCCACTAGCTAAACAAATGAAAGCTAGTAGCCAAATGGATCAGAGACTCCCGGAGAAGGGATTTCCGCGAAAGAGAGGAAGACCCAAGAAAAAGACATCAGAACCACCACAACCAGGGTCTCAGGAAAAAACGGACCACTTTCTAATTGATAAACGCCCGGCACGGAATATCGCGCAAACAGCGCCAAACTATGCTGAAAGCGAACTAGAAGAGGAAGAAGAATTCAAAGCCGAACCAGTGGTCCTTCCACAAATTCTAGCTTAACGAAACACAGACGCTAACTCAGTGTCCTCCACGGAATCACAGGAATCAACTTAGTCAGACGCAGTATACATAAGTAAGAAAGCGCAACCTGGTTATAATCAATTAATCAAAACAAAGGAATCACTGTGCCATCAAAAAGTTAATTTGGTTCTTTTTGTCGATAGTAGACGACAGTCTTGTGATGAAGATGGACATCTATCGTATGCACATCTCCTATACGATGGATATAGGAGATGTCCAACGAGTTAAAGGAAAAAGATGCAAAAACTATTTTATTCTATGTATCAGAGAACAACCCGCACAACTAGGCACAATAGAGGGAAACATTTACAGAACCCTAACCATGGTGAGAGAACTTTTGACAATGAAAGGGGAAACCCTCATAAGCATAGAAAAATCAAAATCCATAAAAAATCTATTAGGTTGTCAAATATCTCCCTTTCGCTTTTTTGCTCTTCATTCAATGCTTTATAAAAAGTGTTACAGTCGTCGGATTTACTTCAGATATACTCCGTTTTGTTCGATAATTTATTTCTACCTAGACGGCAACTTCACAATACCCCTCTCGTAGAAATCCCTCTCCTTATTTGCGAAGAGCTCGGACAGCCACTTTTCACAAGCCTCTTATGAGTCCAACTTTACACCACCAAGGGCGTTCACATGAACAGGAACATGTGGTAATCATTTGGCGCTATGACCGGGTTAATGATGGATGCGATAAAACCTCTCATCCAAACTCTCGTAGCTTCTGACGAGTCATCAACGAAGTGTGTGGTCTGGTGTTGTCCTGGTAGAACACTACATTCTTCCTGTTGGCCAGTTGTGGACGCTTATGATCGATAGCCTGCTTCAAGCGGTCCAGTTGTTCACAGTAGATGGTAGAATTAAGCGTCTGGCCATATGGAAGCAACTCATAGTGGATGATACCCTTTCAATCAAACATAACACACAGCAAAACCTTCCACTGTTTGGGACGGTCCACCAGCGTTGGACCACGACCGTTTACACTTGATATTGTCATATGTGATCCATTTTTCCTCGCCAGTCATCGTCCACTTCAAAAATGGGTTGAGTTCGTTCCTCTTCAACAGCACATCGCAGGCGTTCATTCGGTCTAGAAGGTTTTTTTGCATCAAATCATGCGGCACCCAACATCAAACTTTTTTTTATCCAACCTTCTGTAAATGGTTTAAAATGGTTTGATGACTCAGTCTCATCTCTTGGGCGATGTCACGAGATGCCACATGCCAGTCGAACTCGATAAATTCCATGATTTTATCGGTATTCATCGTCACAGGTCTTTTGCCGGCTGGATTATCCATGGTCTCATTTTCACCGGTTCTGAATCGTCAAAACCATTCCTCAGCGGTTCGAAGTGATAGCGTACCATTCCCGAAAACACCATTAATCTCACGGAACATTTCTCTAGCGGATTTACCTTTGACGAAGGAAAACTTTAAAATAGCGCGAATTTCGGCTTTAGTAAACTCCATGTTTACACGTTGTAACGAAGTGCACAGTCCCGCTCGTTACTTCCTTTACTTACTTCTCTTCTCTTCCGGTCACTTCCAGGGCAGGAACTCGGGCTGATATGTTTGCTATATTCGGATATGATATATATATATATATATATATATATATATATATATATATATAGGTGTATGTGTATAAAAAAAAGAAATCTTATTTAACTCCTTAGGTTGGTATATATATTTAGGTATGTTTCGTATATGCTTTAGATATTTCGCTATTATAATAATTATATTTTGTGTATTACTATTTTTATATATTTTTTTTATTATGTTATTATTTACAAGGAAAAAGAAAAAGAAACGTATTTCGCCAAATATCGATTTATTATCATACTTCACAATTGACCGCTAGTGGCGTCCGCCATTTTCCGCGCTACTTCGCATTCGCGCTCGCTAAACCCCTTTGCTTCCCCGTTCTGGTGGCCGCCGCTACCTAATTTCCCCCGCGTCCCGTTTGCCCCGCTCGCAATATTTACACAGGTATTTAATGAATTTAAGGGCGGTTCCGTGCTGGTTCTCCCTGGGAGAGAGAGAGAGAGAGATGGGTTCAATGATTTTCCACAGAGCCACAGTTCGTATCGTCGGCGACACTTCACACCACGGAGTCCTTGTCCTCACACTTCACGATCACTATTCTATCACACCCGTACTTCCACCTTCGCAAAACTTCCCTTCCGTCTCTCAATAACGCCGAAAGAAAGCTAAAAGTTTTTACAATGGCCGCGACACGTGTATCTTCTCCAGGCTTCGAAAATCTTCCGAAGTCCTCTTCGTCTTCATCCTCGATTCTCCAATCACAGCTCTTCTTTTCGCTATGCTCCAATCATCAGTCTTCTTCCCCAATTTGCACCAATTATCATACGTCTTCTCCAATCTGCGCCAATCTCGGGCTCTTCCGTAAGCTTAATACCATTTCGACCGATATTGTCGGTCTACAACGTCTTGTGTAATGACTTGCGCCGCGCGCCAAGTTCAAATTTACCCGGGAGATATATCTATATATATATATTCTCGTCGGTAGTTCGGCGTGGCGCCGCTAAGAGCGGTGGCGCTGTCGACCGCTCCTTCTCCGCGACGGCTTCCGTCTTCTTGCCGACTGCCACTTCCAGTGCGGCCTTCTGCTGTGTGGACGGTGCACACCGTGTCTCTCCGACTCTCACTATATCTTCGTGTTGTTTCAGCATCTCCACGTGCCCTTCCTATTTGTTGAGCTGACGTCGTTGAGCTTGCTGTGCGTCTGTTTGTTGCGGCAATCTGCTTCTGTTTGCTGCTTCCTCGTGTTCGTTCGAGCAGCAGCCCATGCGGCGTCCAGTATGCTGCACATAACCTGGTGCGGCCACGTGTCTTCGAATCTTCCACTTCCCGCTTGCAGTGTCTGCACGGCTTTTGAACCTTCGCCACGTATGCTTGTTTTTTTCTCTTTATTAATTTAGTTTAGTATCTCCACTTGCGTCTACTTTACAATTTCATCATATCATTTCCCCGTTTCGAGGTTATGTTATCTCTCTCTCTCTCTCTCACTCATTACTTGCGTCCATATACCTCTCCCTCTCTCTCACTCCATCTTCTTCTGCATGCGTCTAACTATCCGTGTTCATATCTCTCTGTTTTTCTTTCTCTCTATCCGACTTTCTTCCTTGGTAAGTAAATCATTATTTCCATCTCTCTCTATATGTATATTTTCTGTATTTTCTCTGGATGCATATTCTGTTTTCTTTTCTCTCCTCCTATCTTCCTTTCTTTCTCTGCATATACTTTTCTTGATATCATTTCTACATGTATTTTTCCTTTTTATTACATGCATCCATGTCTTACTTCAATCTTCTCCTTCTATCTTCCTTTTCTTCTCTGCGAATACTGTCATTAATAATTTTTTTCTATTTGTATATGTCTTTATGCATCTGCATGCATCCTTTGCTTTATTTTTCTCGTTCTATTTTCCCTTCCTTCTATGCGAATACCTTCTATTTGTTACATGCATCCATATAACTTTTCTCGCTAAATTTACTTTTACCTTTATTTATTCTTATTTTCATTTTCAGATTGTAGTTGCTGCAATTCCCATTGCAACGTCTATAACTTTTGAACGCAATATCGAAAGTAATCATACATAGCGTCGTTTTTTATGTTATGTCAAGACCTTTCAAATGATGTATAGTATTGCCAGTAATGTATAATATTAAACCAAAACCTATAATAAAATAAAACATAAATACTTTTGGTAAAACTTGAAAGACAACGTCCAACGCAGAATACAACAGTTTTTGGATTGTTAATTGAAAAAATTGGTCCGGTGGAAAACCAAACAACCAATGATAATTACGGATACGCCCGGTGTGCCTTTACAAAAGGTAGTCTTAGATATCGTAGGACCATTGAAACGTACAATAAATGACAAGGAATCCATTCTCATCATTGAAGATCAGTTCACGAAATTTTGTATGGGAATACCACTGAAAGATATCTTGTCGACAACTACCGCTGATGCTTTCATAGAAAGATTTATTTGTATATTCGGGACACCAAAAATAATTCTCACAGATCAAGGTATAAATTTTTTGAGCAGTCTAATGAGCAGGGTAGCAAAAGGCTTTCAAATAAAAAAATTACGTACGACAGCGTTCCATCCCCAATCCAATGGCTCCTTGGAACAGTCACATCATATCTTAGGCAAATTCCTAAAATAATACACGACGAACGACGATGAGTGGGATAGCTGGCTTGATTTGGCTATGCTAAACTATAACACTTGTGTACAAGAAAGTACAAAACACACCCCTTACGAAATCGTTATTGGACGTTTAGCCCGGTTACCCTCGACTGACCCCATAAGAGAGTCATACTTACTCCCGACATATATGAGCTATTTAACTAATTTGTAACACGGTTAAATCGTTTACAAAAAATGGCATACGAGTATCTAATCTCGTCCAAACTAAAGTCGAAAAAGTATTACGACTAAAAATTAAATGCTAAAAACTATAAGTTAGGCGACTATGTATTTTTATTATCCGGTCCGAAACCCGGTAAATTTAACAATCACTATTCCGGGCCACATAAAATATTATAAATTCTAACTAAAAATAACATACGGATCCAATTAAATACGGGTAGCAAAATCGCGAATAGACTTAGAATGTCGAACATCAACCGTGAGTCATCAATAAAAAAAGGGGGAGAAAAAAATTAGAAACTGGCCCACGTTAAAAATTACGTAGTATAACTACTATTTACATCAATTTTCTTTCATCTACTTCACTATTATTAATACTATTTCTAAGATAATTGATATAAGAAATCTTTCCTTTGAACATGGAAACTAATTCTATTTTTGTTACAAAAAAAGAGAATCAAAAAATATATAAAACGGAAAAATATATAGAAAAATGTCATTGGCAATTGTATATTTATTATCACTTACCCAAACAGCCTCCGCAATCATTGGTTATGATTGTGGGTCGCCGTACGCCAACATAACTACGGTAATACTTATAGAAGTGGGAGAATGTTTCATTCCGGATAATAAAGTCAATATCATGCACCAATACATTCAATTATTGCAACTCAATAAATACACAGAAACTAAAGTATACCAATGTAAAATTCAAATGGAAAGAACGATTTTCTATTACGGCGCTTTTTCACACATATCAATCGTAAGCGGAAAAAGAGCTCAATACATACGTGGAATAGGACGGACTAGTTGCGAAAACGCACACACAACAGGTACATTATCAATAGGCAATCGCATAATTATGAATTTAAAGGTAAATCAAACCTCTTCCCATAGTCTGACGTTAGCTGGAAATGTCGATACTGACAGCAAACACAACGGCGCTAATTATAGTGACCCGTACGGATCATGGGATTCCGTAGTTGTGCAGGCCCTAGCAACAAGAACGCTCATCGATGGCCTGGGCAACGTAGATTTCGACCACTATGTAATTCGTCTCAAATTAGAAATGGTATGCCTATTTTCCAGCGAACACTGCATCGATCAAGAAGGGGGGGCTTACACGTTTTGGAGACCGATCTCTAACGATGCTTGTAAATTCGATAGATTTAGTATTTTGTATGAGGGACTCACACTCATCAAAAAATAAGTGATCCGAAATTCGATGAGAATAAACTGATGTACGCCCTCTCTTCTCGAGAAGTGATATTTGCCCTTACCAGTAAGAAATAAGAAAATATATGCGATTACAGAATAATAAGGACGGAAGACCCCAAACTTGTAATGTTTGAAACTGTTAGAGGGCGATCATTTGTAAAATCGCGTAAAACCAATAGCGCAGACTTAGATTCATTTACCTATGTGAATTAAAAATTGGTATACGTGGAGAAATATATACGCACCCAAGTGAAAAAATTATACCGAGACGTAGTTTTCCAGCGTTGTAACATAGAAATACAAACCATCAAAACTTACTATTGCTACTCAAGCTCTCGACGAGTTCGCGTACAACCTAATGAAAGGTCCCGGTTACATGGCAGTTTTAGCTGGAGAAGTTATCCATCTGGTGAAGTGTATAACAATGGAAGTAAAGATACATCACAGTTCGAATTGTTACACAGAATTACCAAAATAAAGTCTTAAAGGGGAACTCTACATTATACAATAACTCCTAAGACACACATTCTTAAAAGCAAAGGTACCATAGTAACATGGAACCCCGCTCTTCTGACAGCCTACCAAATAGGCGATCAATGTTACCAAATATTACCTGAGCCTGTAGCAGGAATCAGTCCCGCTATCAAAAAACCACATTCTGAACCTACTTAGAAACATAAAAGTCCCCAAGACCTTGCCACAGACGGAATCTATACTCAGGAAGACCTAGAATGACTTCGAGAATCCATTATGTTCCCAGTCCAAAAGGCAGCATTCCTCAACGATGTGGCAAGAGAGATCGACGGACACGCTATAGAAGACAAAGAAGAAGAAATAATCTTGGCAAAGTTATTAAATAAAAATGCAGTAGAGAAGCTAGTGGAATCCACATGGATAAGGGTCTGGTAAAAACTCGTCTCTTTTGGAACCACCAGTGCAGGCATCATTGGAATTTTGTTCATAATCCAAGCAATAAAAATGTTAATTAGCATTTTCATAAACGGTTATGCGCTTCATCAAGTTTATGAATTGTTACTTCATCTACTTGGAGCAGTGTAGACTGGATTTACATAACTATTAATATCAAAGAAAAATAATAAAAGGAAAAACAACCAAAAATTGGATATTGAGGCTGCACACTCACTCAAAACTATGCCAGCATCAGAGACAACCGAAAACAGACCAAGTAGTTTCTTGGAGATAAATACGTAGAACGACGTCGAGATATTGAGAAATCGTAGCAAGAATAATAACACCATTTTGTCACAGATATATTTTAAATACATTTTACTTCTCTTGAATACCTATGTATTTTTCCATGGCAAACATATATTTGTAAACCACCGAGGTAGAACGCTTGTTTTCGTACCTTAAACACCGTTTTCACACTGGGGGTGTTACGTCGCCATCCATTTCTCTTATTACAGTTAACTAATAACTATAAGATATGGGAATAATTTGTACGTACAAAATAATATTAAGCAATGTGCATAATAGGTATAACCATGTTTTTATAATTAACCTATAGGAATATAAGAAATCAAGAGTGCTACCATTTTCTCTATTGTCGATCATTTTCCTATATAAGTCAAATAAAACTATAGCTACATTATATGTGAATGACTTGTTTGATACTCTATGTTCTACAGAACATTTTTGGTTTCACTAGTTTTAATTCAATTTTTCTAAACAAGGTACAATATAAAAATCACTAACTTTACGAATTGTACATATTAAATTAGTATTAGAATATAGAATATATAAATAAATATATAATGGAGCATTGATGTGAAGCACGAGGTGATACAATCAATAAGGAATACTACCTACAAGTTCAACGCTGTTTGCATGAAGCAATCCGAAAAAATTGCCCGGATTTGTGGCAAAACAAGTCATCGCTTTTGCACTACGATAATGCACCTACACACACTTCATTGCTTGTTCGTGAATTTTTGGCCAAAAACAAAACTTTAACGATGCTTCAGCCTCCATATTCATCAGATATGGCTCCATGTGACATTTTTCTATTTACAAAAATAAAAACAACATTAAAAGGCCGTTATTTTACAGGCATAGATGACATTAAAAGCGAATCGCTGAAGGAGCTAAAGGCTATTACAAAGATCGAGTTTCAAAAGTGTTTCGAGGATTGGAAAAAGCATTAGTACAACTGCATTATATCCGAGGGGGACTACTTTGAAGGGCACAAAATAGATATTGATGAATAAATAAATATTTTTTTATAAAACGAAAATTCTTGTAATTTTTTTAACACACCTCGTATATGCATATACATGTGCATTTATATAAGAATATATATATACACATACATATACAGAACAAACCCTCATAATTTACCTGCTGGCAGTAATTTATCCTCTCGCATGTACGCGAAATAGTAATGTAACAGGTTTATTAATATACACATTTAATATTTAATTTAATAAATAAGAAATTAAGTCAACTACGTTAACTATTATAATTGCGAAGTATATATATATAGTAGGTATAAATATTATAAGAATAAATAAGCGTTAATAATTGTAATAATTCTTCGCCAACTTTTATAACACGGCGGTATAATATATATGTATATATATATATATATATATATATATATATATATATATATATATATATATGACGATAAGAAAATATCAGACTAAGGAAATAAGTTGGATGGCCGAGGTAGGTGTAAGCTATTTCCCTGAAAGGAAATAATTTTCATCTAAGTGAAGCTATTGGGATCCAAACTATCTAAAAAAGAGTAGGTTTTTATTATTAGATGTAGAGAGAGTAAACGTAACTTCTTCAGGAACAGGGCCCGAGCTAGTGGACGAAAGTCTAGGCTCAAAAGGATAGCGCATAGTTCTAATACATCTTGTGCACCAGAAGAGTTCACCTCGGACGTCACAATATATACAATACTTTTTACTTATATAATAATATATATATAATATATAATATATATATAATAATATATTGAACTGTTTAAAAAATCGGAAAAATCGGTTAAATTATTATCCCGGGCAAAGCGGATACGGGGCATGCTAGTATATATATATATATATATATATATATATATATATATATATATATATATATATATCTGTATAGCGTTTCATAAAATGTAATTTCCATTGCACGTATAGGAACCTGTTTCAATTCTACGCGCAGGAGTATTACTATATACACTACTATATACATAAGTAAAATTTTTAATTTTAATTGATAAAACTAGTGAATGATGAAGTCTGGTGGTCTGACCGCTTTCCTATTTTATTGAAATCGATGTAAAATATATACTTACTGAACAAAGTAACATAATATCAACCAAAAAGACCCATTTAATTAGTTTGATTGAAAAATTTTAAAGCTAATATTTCTTTTCCTATAACGATTACGATACATTATCCGCTAGTGATAATATATACATAATTTTTATAAATACTTAAATTTTATAAATATAATAAGAGAAGCTCTAATATGGAATATACCAAAGAAAAAGAATCTTAATGTGAAATTTATTGCAATCCAGTTGACGGTGATGTTCAGGTTGCGATACCGTCAAACGATTCAGAAAAGCGGCAATTAAAAGTACAATTGTTCTAATAGCCTTAATGATTATATTGAGTTTAAAAAATGTATTGCTATATCGAAAAAAATGTTTTAAAAAAAAAAGTAAATATTTTCTTGCATTTGCTGAAACAAATTATTTTCAAACTAGTCCTAAATTACATCTGGAATTCCCGAAGCTTTAAAAAAACGGCGTGGGACTTATTCAGAATATATGAGAGTGGATTGATAAGTTTCCGGCCTGACCAAGAAAAACAACGTTTTTAAGAATTTTTTTTTATTTCTCAACATAATCTCCTGCAAGGCTGATACATTTCTCATAGCGGTGTTTTAGTCTAGTAATGCAATCTCTATAGACTGATTCGTCAAGCTCCTCAAAATACCCATTTACAGCTTCGATTACTTCTTCATTGTCCGCAAATCTCTTACCGCCAAACCATTTTTTGAGGTTAGGAAACTAATAATAGTTACTCGGAGCTAGCTCTGGAGAGTAGGGAGGGTGCGGTATCAATTCAAACTTCAGATCGTTGCTTTTAGCCATCGCAACGATTAACGTGTGCGCTGGTCCGTTATCGTAATGAAACAAGATTTTTTCTTCGCCAGATGAGGTCGTTTAATTTTCACTTCGTGGCTCAAACGTTGCAATAAGTCTGCGTAGTATTGAGCAGTGATAGTTTTACCCTTTTCAAGGTAATCAATGTATATCATACCTCTTGCATCCCAAAAAAAATAGCCATAACCTTGTTCGCCGAAAAAATTGTTTTTGCCTTCTTTGGAGTTGGTTCCCCTGGTCCAATCCACTGTTTAGACTGTTGTTTGGTTTCAGCAGTGTAGTGGTGGACTCAAGTTTCGTCAACGGTTATGAATTGACGCAAAAATTCGCTTGGATTACGCTTATATAACGTCCAATTGGCGATAGAAATGTTCTTTCAAATCAATTTTTGGTCGTCTGTTAGCAAACGTAGCACCCATCTTGCACAGAGCTTTTCCATATACAAATGTTGCTGCAAAATATTTTGTACACGTTCATATGACATCTTACAGGTCTCAGCTATCTCACGCACTTTTTACACCTGAGCGAGGCTCATCAGAGATGCTCACACGACCCTTTTTAAATTCGGAAACCCACTGCTTAACGGTTGAATATGATGGGGAGGATGTCCCCAGTGTTGAGTCCATCTCTTCTTTAATTTCCTTCGGCGTTAACCCCTTCAAATAAAAGTATTTGGTGACAGCACAATTTTCCAGCTTTTCCATTTTTACGAAAAACACAGAGGCGTCTTGTTCAGCGTGCTTTCAAACCTAAACTAACATGGCGATCGGACTGAAACTATAGCTACAAGCTATTTAAGAATGGTACTATAGAACGCCACCTCAAGGCAGGCCTAGTGACGCCATCTCTTGGTCAGGCCGGAAACTTATCAATCCACCCTCGTACATTTGAAAATCATGAAAGAGAAAAAATATGAGAACCGCTAGAAGAAAATTAGCCCTCATTGCCCCCATATTAATCCATAATGACTATTCATTTTCTTTACTAATCTTTCGTTTCCCTCTTCAACCTCACTAAATTTAATGCAGTGCTAAACAAGTTTGATTCAACTCTGGGGCTAGATGGTATCGATGGGTAAGGTTGTATCAATCTACTTTCTAAATATAATCAAAAGCACACTAATTATAAATATATAAATTATCCAGTTAAACGAAAAGAAAGTAACGTGTAATTCATTAAAAAAAAAAACCGGCGTGAAAAATATTTGTTTAATTACACTTGTATTTGTAAAATTTTTAGGACTACTTTGATTAAATATAAACTGCAACGATGGGTAGAAAAATAGAATTTTCTTTACAAAAAGCAAATCTAAGCTTGAAATTCCACCAATTATTCAGGAAAAAGAAAGACATTCTTGAAATCTTTTTAAACGTACACATATTTTATTACAAAAATTGGTTTTTATTAATTATTTATCTTAACTAATAAAGTTTGTTGAATTCTTAACCTCAACAAGAATTATATACACATGTCATTACAGATGAAAAACCTAAATTTGCATATAAATGTGGTCATCAAAGGGGGTCCCTTGTCCCCTTCTGTACAATATTTATAGTAATATCGCTGATAATCTTCCAATAAATATCAGTTTCTTAATTTGTTATGACATATGCCACGTAAGTACCTCCGACGCGAAACGTGAGGGGTAGAAACTACCTACACATGAAACTAGTATGCATAATTTATATTTGGTAAATATTTTTCTAAGATTCGTTGTAATAGACTATTAAAATAAATTGTGTTTTATTATAAGTACAAGGTTTAATCAACTTCATTTATCTAGATTTACAGAGAAAATTTTATCGAAATATAAAAAGTGAATATAAAGTTTTCGCGTAAAAAACGTACAGTTGTAAATACTAGAAAATTACTGCCGAATACTGACCGGAGATGTAATAAGAGCGTCATAAATAAAAATAATGCTTTTAAAGTTAAAATATTGATAAAATATTATTTTTAATTATAATTTTTTTTGTTTTTCTACGGTTTTATTTGGATAATTAAAATTAAAAAAATGTTGAGCTATCTCTGTCTTTAATAATTATTTTTATAATATCTGTATATCAATCAAACAATCAAAAATAGTATATGCAATTGTAAAATTAGCAAAATTATGTAAACACGAGGCTACTAATTACAAAAACTTGAACATTAAAAATTACTATTCAACAACAAATCAACCTATGATGTGTAATCATAGCCCCTGAAAAAAAGCTAAATCGTTATTCGAAAGGTTGCATAATTTTTACTATTTTTCATGAAAAAAATTAATGTCCGTTTATGGATAAGCTATGAAGTGTTGAAATTAACCACTCAGCTTAAACTAATACATTGTATTACAAGAAAGAGCACAATATTTAGCACCAATTTTATTCATAAAATTTATTCAAATAAAAATCTTAATATCCACAAAACTCACTTCATCGACACTATGAGATCCAAATAATTTAAACCCAATAGTAGACTGCTAATATGTATATAAATATAATTATTTCGATCAGGTTCGGGCTAATAAAAAACTCAGTGTTTTTATTTCACAACATTTCGTCGACAGGTATTGTTAACCTCTTCAGGTGAATTAAATTCTTCACTTGAAGATAATAAATAATTAAATTATAAATATTTATAAATATAAATATAATATAATTATAATTATAAATATTATAATTATAAAAATAATTATACTTATATAATTATAAATATAATTATTTAAATTATAAATAATAAATAATAATTAATAGATAATTAAATAATTCATCTGAAGAGGTTGACAATACCTGTCGACGAAACGTTGTGAAATAAAAACACTGAGTTTTTTATTAGCCCGAACCTGATCGAAATAATTATATTTATATACATATGCATATATACACGAGGGCGAAAACAAAATTATCTATTTATTATCAATAGACTGTTAATACGAGACAATACACCATAGAAACAAAAAAGTCCTTTTCTGAAACTACCGTAGATCAATATCACACTACATAACTTTACCTATTGTTATATAGTACGATATACTATAATATTAATATAGATGTTTCATTTCGCAAATATTTATAAAACTTAGAAAATCAAAATGAATGCGTTGATGAATTAATTGATAATAAAAATTTATATACTATTTTTACGGACGGAAGTAAAGCAAAAACACCAACTTTTCAAGGAAATACAAACTTTTAATATATATCAACAGACAAACTTAAATAAAAACACTTTCATATTTTACTGACAAGTGCATTGTTACAGTTAGTGCAGTTGAATTTGCTTTGACCAAACCGAAATAAAATGTTTTAAGTTCTACTGATTCACTTAGTACACTTACCAAGTCTTAAAAATTCTAAAATCAATATTTCAAATAATGCACATATAATGGAAATGAAGAAAACTACAATCAGTGAAAGTCTTGGTAGCGTTCTTTAAAACCGATTACAGAGAGAAAAATAAACTAATAGCTAAAGTAACCCATCGTGCTTTATATTTCCTACAACTATAACTAATTTTCTAGTAAAATTTGTTTTATTACAAATTATTTTTATGCCAATTGGCATTCTGAGAGATATATATACAAGTATTTTAGATATTAAGAGCTGATCTATGGTTGGTAAAAATCAGTAGAGATTTTTGAGCTACATGCACGACACGTATCGATATTCGACCCTGGTAAAGTAACACAGACGCCAGTGGAACATTTTGAAAAGCTTCCTCCACCAATTTTAAATATTATTAATTTCTCTAGATCGTCTTCGATACTCGGTATATTATCATTGACTTTTTATATTTTAAAATTTCATATATTTGTCAGATTTTCTTTCATAATATACGCAATAGCGTTGTTTTTTTTTTATATTATGCTCGAACACCTTGCTTGTAATTATGTAAACAGTAAATCGATGAATTAAAATTAAATTGAAATTAGTTTTATTTATATACATGTCAAACCAGCGAAAGAGGAGAACGAATATTTATGAGTATTTGCTAAGATATTCCTTTTTCATGTTCAGATGAACTTGAACAAAATTCACTGAAGCTCATCTGAGAGTGAGAGGTGCCGTCATTAGATTTAACCGTAGATCTAACCTAATCTAACCTAGCATCCCACGGCCCGCACCAGTGGTACCAACAGGTATTAAACCAATTGGTACCAGCTGACAAGTGGCATTTTGCGGATTCATACTTGTTCAGACGCAGTTATTAGAATAAAAATGTATCAGACGCAGTAGTTCTTGCATCATTCTTGCAGAAATATAGTAGTAAATGAAATTACGTATTGTGTAGAAATCAGAATCATGGCTGCGGCTAAGCTAGCGAAGTTCGATTTCAGTTCGGTCTTGCGATTCTCCGACCGAGAATTTGTGCACTGAGTATTAGTTATTTTTAAATCGTGCTTCTCTTGTATATCGTGATGGTATGTTTTACAGAAATCGATTACTTTTCATATTGACTTTCTTAAAATTTTTATATATGAATTATGGTTGTAAAAACCTAACTTCATAAATACTTTGATGTTCATATTTTTCTGCTGCAAGTCGTAAATATGGTTGTATGGATTAATTGTTCTTTATTTTATTGGACCACGAAAAATTGAGTTGCTCATCAACTATACGTGTATGCCGTTTTGGTGTATTTAGATTTGTTACTAATAAAATCTTTAAGACACCATTTTGCTAACTCTTAAATTTTGTCATTTTAATTTCTTATGATATAATAAACTTATTGAACTTTCATTGTATTCTGTGTCACAGCAAAAAGTTTATTAATTACGAAAGGAATCTAAAATATACTTTTCAAATAAATGAGAATATTCAATATTTCATTTTCTATAATTTTGTTCTACTTTACAACCATATTTTATTCTACAATATATTTGTTTAATATTAAAAACATTTAACATTAAAAATAATTACAAAAACCTAATTTATAAATTTTAGAGTTCTTCTGGTGTATCTGATAGTGATACTGGTTTTGATGAAGATCAAAAGGAATCTTCTTCCATAGAAGTAGATGCTCTAGCAAGTTTTCGAGAGCAATGGCAGAGAGAATTACAAATTTCTCCAAAACATGGACTTCATTCTCAAACAAAAAGTCACCAAACTTTACATAACAGTGTAATAGATGAAAATAATGGGAAGGATAAACTAAAAGATCAGATATTAGAAGATATATCTATAGAAAATAAAGTAAGATTATACTTTAAATTAATTACAACAATTTTGTTTCTACTAGAGTTTTATACTTCTGAATAAAATTGTTTCATTCAGAATGAAATTAAATTGAAATTGTTAGAGTTTAAAATGAAATTTTTAATTTTTTAAGGCAAAGAATTTATTTTTAAAAGGTGTAGAAAATGAGCAATCTGGACAACTTTATGAAGCTATTCAATTTTATCGACGTGCAGTGCAATTAGTACCAGATATAGAATTTCGTCTGTATGAATCTACAAAAAATAAATTACGGGAAAACATTGATTCTGAGGAAAAACATGCATTGGAAAAAACTAATTTTAATATTGATGAAACAGAAGAAGATAAAACAGATTTAGAGAAAAACAATTCTGATATTTTAGCAAGATTATCCAGTGTCATTCAGAGAAATGGTTGTATTTGTTCTCCATGTTTCGAACAAAATGTAAGTTGCAAAATATAATTTTATGTAATAGATGTATTATTTAAGTTAATATTTAATAATTAATACTCTATTTCTCAGACTACACATATTGCTGCCTTGCCTATGGAAATTCTTTTTTACATTTTAAGATGGGTTGTTTCATCTGATTTGGATATTAGAAGTCTTGAAATGATATCACGCGTATGTCGAGGTTTCTACGTTTGTTCTAGAGATGCAGAAATTTGGAGAATGGCATGTGTACGTGTTTGGGGTGTTAACTGTGGTAGGTTTGAACCAAAATATCAATCATGGCATGAAATGTATATGCAACGTCCAAGGTTACGTTACAATGGTTGCTATATAAGTAAAACAACTTATATTAGACATGGTGAGAACAGTTTTCAAGATCAATTTTATAGACCTTGGCATCTTGTTGAATATTATCGATACTTAAGGTAACTTTATCGGAATTGAGAATAAAAAATATAGATTTTGCAATTAACAGTTTTAAAATGTAGAGTTGATATTGAATTTATATGTTATTAAATGTAAACTGCCTTTTACAGGTTTTTTCCAGAAGGAAAAGTTTTAATGTTAACATCAACTGATGATGCACAATCTTGTGTCAATTCCTTAAAAAGCCGTAATCCTCGAAATACTTCAATACTAATTGGTCACTACAGGTTACACGATAATTGTGTAAGTTTAGTATTAAAGCGTCAAGATCTTCAAAAGATTGGTAACAATTCTAGTAACCGTAGGAAAAAACGTAATGAAGTGATGCATGACAGCGGGGAACAAACATTTCATGCGGTATGTAAACAATATTTTGAAATGCTTAATTTATATAGAAATACTATATACTATAACAATATAGTTACTATTATTTTAGTAATACAATTGTTACTATTGTTTTGCAAAAAATTTGCATTACTATTTCTAGAAAACCACTGTAGAAATATGTTTAACAATAAATTAATTATTTAGAAATATAAAATTCTCTTTTAATTGTCGATAAAAAATATTAAATTTGCAATCAGTTTGATTATTCAGAGAAAAAAATGTTTTTATTGATCAATAAAAGCTGATAAAAGCAACCTATTTTATTAAAAATCTGCAGATTCAGTAAAAAATATAATCGTTACAAAATAGTATTTTGTTTAAAAAATATATTCTTTTTTGTTTTGATAAACATTGCTTTTACAGGAGTTTGAAATTCAAAGCTATCATAAACGTCCAAATTCACAACTATCATGGCTGTGCTACATTATATATACAAAATACAAAAATGGACAAGAAGTTCCAACAAAGCTAAGTCTTGGAGTTAGATACCCTCCATTTCGATTTAGCAGAGTTAAGAGCTACACTCAGGAAAGTGAATTTCCGTTGCAATAAGTTTATTTACTATATTTATTTTTAAATGGTGGAGAATTGTAGAACATAGTCACGTAAAAAGAAATCAGTCATAAATGTAAATAATAGAGAAAAGAACTATCTTGTATAGATTTGCTTTTTAAAAGTTATTGAAAAACTACAAATTTAAGATGTATGTGTATATATATATATATATGTATAAAGCTGTAGCAAACAATGTTAAAAGTTATCTTCAAATAACTATTTTAAAAAACCAACAGTATATAATAGTTTTAAAGTGATATGAATTTCTACCTAAATCTTAATGTTAAAAAATTATCATTGTTAAATAATAATTCTGGAAGAAAGAAATTGTACCATTTCTGGATCGATGTATAGTTTATTTACCTATCATTTTTGTTCTGAAACTTTAGAATAAGTTTCGGAAATATAATCTTTAAATAGAACACTAAATAAACATATTTTTGAAAAAAATTGTCTCTTGTCATTCTTGAATGTTCTTAAACTGCAATCAAATTTAAATAATCAAATTATTTTTTAATTTTACAGTTTCAATAATTGATAATGAGTATTTGTTGATTAATATAATACAATTTTATTTATATATTTGTATCTATATAAATAACAACAACGTACGTTTTTATTTTAAGCGCGTCAATAATGCAATTATCATTTTAATGAATCATAGATAGTTTGGAAAGTTGTGAATATTGTATTTACCACATTCATACAATTTTCAAAATGTATGTCTTAGACAATCGGTTTTGCGGACAGATTAGACGCATGTAAGTTATGTTATGTTAATTCAGTAAGTCACACATTTTGAAAATTTTATGAATGTGGTAAGTATAATGTTCACAACTTCCCAGACTACCTATCATCTATTACGGCGTAGGCGTGCTTTGTATTTCATTACTCTTCGTGTAGAATTACACCCGCAATTTTGTACGTCATATTAAGAATGTGTATACTTATATTTTACAGTACTTATATATCTGTATATATATATATATATATATATATATATATATATATATATATATATATATATATCGAAATGGCTTTCGTCATAAATAAAATTTTCATAATGAAACGCATAAAAATCAAATTCATGATAGATTAAACATTTTTCATTCTAAAAAAAAAATTTTTTTATTAAAAGTTTTAAACTATACTAAAATACATTTTTTATATCTTATTCATTTTAACAGATAATTTTTTATAACAGCGCAATGAAAATTAAAAATTCTGAATTTAAAATGCAGAAAAATTAGTCTAAAAAAGTATGGATGCGTCGGTAATCAGTATCGGCCAGTGAATATATGAATATATTACATAATATTTATAAAATATATTTAAAAATTGGACTGTATATAAATATTTGGAGATACTGTTTATCAATATTATCAAAAAAAAATGAGCGTAAATGAAATTGTCATATGGTAAAAACAATGAAAATCAGATGTTACCCATCAAATACATAAAAATGATTAATATTTTAACATATATTTTTATCAACTCTGTTAAGAACATTAAAAATTCTTCAAGAATAATTTCATCTTCTTAATTTTTGTATTAGCATATATGGTTAGTGGTTTGCACAATGCTTCGAAATTTAAATTGGAAAATTTTATATAGCTGCCAGAGCACCTAAGTGCTAAGTATTTTATAGTACTTTCACAGTAGTAAAATATACGGCTCTTCTTGAGAATCCTTTCTGAGAGATTCCCATGAAGTACGGCATATTTTCCCCAAATGCCAATTTCAGTCTGATATTCGTACTTTCTACCAAACCCCACCGGATAGATAAGCTCGAAAAAAATGTCAAGATATAGAATCATTGACAGCAATACTAGTCCATGGTGATAACATCGATTATTACGATACAGGATAAATAGCAGTCTTTCTAAAACGTACTGAAATCACTACGGTCGAATCCACACGATAGGAACATGGTGATCAATTTCGGATCTTATAGATTTGCGTGTCTCCGAGGACAATTCTGAAATAATGATGTTATTAATTTCTTCATAATTCGTCCAAACTCTTGATACTTCATTATATCGCGTTATACTAATACTAAAGAGTTTATGAATTTCAAATCTCGTTCAAAATCTTTACCAGACTCTTTATAGGTGATATACCACGTGATAGTGTTTACAATGTACCGGAATAATTGGCTTTAATAATTGTCGATATTACCTTCGAGTCCTGATATCGCCAACGATTGCTCCACATGCTGTAAACTGTTTTAGTAAGTTACCTATATCAGGGTTTTGTCTTAGCGAGGACGAATGGTAGGCTTAGTTTCTTCGGGACCCTAAAAAAATACTCCGTATTTCCACAACCTTAAAAGCACTATAAAAAAAGTGTTTCCAGTACCTTAGTGACGAGCCCATGCCGATAGTTTTGATCGAAAGGTTGTATTTAAAGCCGATGAAGTTGTACTGGACTTACGTCATAAGTAGCTGTAAAACTGTATGTTTTTAGTTTAGAAACTTATCTCTTGACCGCGCTCTAGGCAGTAAGAACCTTATGGTTTTGTTTTCTACCATTCAAATAAATCATTGAATTAATTTCAAAACGAGAAAAATAAGATTAGGTTTCTGGTTTTGAATTAAATCATAAGAAATAATGAGTCACATAAAACATGCAACTCGCATCGAAAACAATATATGAGGATTGGAACTTAATTTCCGACCTTTTTTATCGAAAAAGGACATTTATGATGGGAAATGGATACACGTTAGCTTAATCAACATATTTTCCATCATTTTCTGCTACTTTTTCCCATCTTTCTGGCAATATGGAGATACTGCGGCGAAATAACGTTGGCGGTTTCGAGGCGATTCAATCATTCAAATTCTCGCACTTCTTGAACATGTCGGAAGTACATATCAACAAGGCAGTGCTACATCGATCTGAATAGGTGGTAATCCGAAAGTACTATGTTGGGCGAGTACTGCGCTATGTCTGGCTGGGTGCGGCAACACTGCCCATTCGAACTCCAACAGGGTGTTTTTGACGGCTTTCGCAACATGTGGCCGAGCGTTGTCATGCAAGAGAATGACTGCGCCTATGGCTTGCGATTGCTGATCTATGTTCACTCAATTTCTGTTGTAAATCATTCAGTTGGCGTTTGTATACTCAGGAGTGACGGTTTCATTCGGTTTTAGCAGCTCATAGTACAGCACATCCTGTAAGCAATACCTTTTGCCGATGTGGACGCTTGGCCTGGGTCCA
This sequence comes from Sycobia sp. Sy_11, assembly GCA_018907035.1. Lineage (NCBI taxonomy): Eukaryota > Metazoa > Arthropoda > Insecta > Hymenoptera > Epichrysomallidae > Sycobia > Sycobia sp. Sy_11. Next base: position 21,695 of record JACCIC010000059.1, on the reverse strand, counting down.
CCCATGACTTTTTGCGCTTAGGATTGTCATAGTAGATCCACTTGTCATCACCAGTCATAATACGCCACAGAAAATTCTTCTTTTTTGTCTAGCAGGCAAAGACAGTACGATGTTGTATCGACTCATTATGGTACTTTCGGTCAAATCGTGTGGCACCCATTTTCTTTTTTATAAATTTTTTCTATCGCATGTAAACGTTTATCAATTGCTCTGTCACTGACTCCTAACTTATTAGTGAGTACTTTCTGCATCTGAGCTGAGTTTTCGTCCAATTCACTATCTTCAAACTTTTCCGGTTGTCCAGAACGTTCTTTGTCATTAACATCAATATCTCAACTTCTAAACTGCTGAAACCACTTTTTACATGTTGTAAGCGATGGAGCTTGTTCGCTATAACATTCTTAAAGTAATCGATAAGTTTTTGCTACAGTTTTTTTCAAATCAAAATAGTGCAAAAGGACATATCGAAAAAACGATTTATCACGATTCATTTTTCACTGATCAAAATATTATAGTGTTTACACAAATAATGGCGTCCGTTAACTGAATTTTTTTGTAAATGCCAAAATTAAAAAATAAGTACTATATCCGACACATCTGACTTTTCGTACTACTTATATCGCTATCTAAACGTGGAGGCCACAAATTAAGCCGCAAACAATCCGGGAATATGAAATTTGGAAAAAATATTTCATAGGCCAGGTTTAACTTATTATTACTTTGTAGTGTTACATTTTATATAATTAAACTTATAGAATAAGTAAAATTCGATAAGAATTAGTTTGATAAGATAAGCTTAATAGATACCTTTATATTTAAGAACAAAATAATGCTACAAAGATTTTCAATTTTTAATATTCATTTAAAAATAATTGGAAATAAAAAAAGTTAATATTAATGTATAAGATTTCGACAGATATAAGTAGAAAGTGAAATATAATATTTATATAGCTTATCAATTTTAATTTTTGAAAGAATAAAGAGCTTGTATCCATAAACTATGTTAGGTACTTATGTATTTTTTTTACTGACATGAGCTATCGGAAAAAATTTATTGAGATGATTAAATTTTACTAACTTAATTAAAGAGTTAGCTGACAGAAAATGTAAAAAGAAGTTTTCTTATTTAAACTTTATTGAGCTATAATTTCAGAAACATTATAAAAGCTAATCTTCAAAGTTATTATTAAATATATTTTTTGTGTTTTTTAATTAGATAAACGGCATTGCTATATATTTCCTTTCTTGTATATGTATTATTGACGTGATATGAAATTGATGTTTCGAAGAGACCTCGGGTCTACAGATAGTTCCAGGCCTGGTACCATTTGAGTCCGGCCCTGTATCGGCTGAGTTGTTAGCACGTTTTCCGTGAACTCTCTCTAGTCTCCAACCGCTATACTATCTTCAAACAATTATTTAATAGGTATAGTCGGTGGAGAAGCTGCGGCGTTCACATCTCACAATTCACCAACGGGAATATAATATAGGTGCACAGCAAGGCGGCCGGCGAAAATACGGCACAACAGTTCATGTGCATATATGAGTGTTGGTAAAATTGGTATTGGTATATTTATAATCTGTTACATAGCATCAGCACAACTGCCAAATAAACGCTTTTCACATAGCTCTAAAATCAAAAATATAATTTTACGGCTCTCCTGGTGTAAAATATTGTAACACTGACTAGGGAGTGTAAGATTATTTTTACCTCAGTCGTGAATCGTCACTTTTCACACGATTCGCTCGGGAGTAAATTGCCTAGTGACACATGAGTCTCGAAATACTTGAATAATCAACTTTCGAATCCGCACTGAAATTATACTGTTTTTAAAGGTACATTTATACTGGAGGATTGGGCGTCGCCTTTCTTCGTCCAGGTTCATCAGTGATCTCGAAAGAGATCATTTTGAGAGTGGGCAAGAAAGGTGAATTGGTACATCAGCAATGGCTATATTTTTTCAAAAAATGGACACACCTATGGTAAGTGCATATGCATTTAAGCCTGTTCAAACGTTCAGATGAAAACTGACGACTATGAGTAAAACTGAAAACGTTTATTTTATCATTAAAAATCTATAAGTTTAGAATTATTGCTATCAATGTAAGTCGTCTTTTTCAGTTCCAAAAGGATTGCGTAATTTTAGGTTTAAAAAATAATAAGGAATTTGCATGTTTATTTAGTAACTTCTTTATATTTGATAGTTTTTGAAAAAACTCGAGCAATATATATAAATATACAATAATACTAAATATAGGGCTAGTCCCTAGCCCTACTATAAAACTTACTTATTTATAGTTAATATATGAGGTTTCCTGAGTTGCTCAATATTATAGCTACTTAAAACTAACAACTGCAGATTCTGATTACATCTTTCTCTACGCAGATAGAATATTTATAGTATATATATTTAAAATATTAACATAGTATAATATAACATATTATATTATTTTCGCTTATTTTTTTCTTTAACGTGTTCTCTTATATGCTGAGCTAATGATGAAAACAACAATCCGTATAATTATATTGTGCTATACTTATGAGAAATGGCAAATAATTGTTCGTTGCATACACAATTATAAAGCTGTGTAAAAGAAAACTAGTACTATTTGTAAGGCAGGAACAAAAACATAGAGATCAATTTATATTACTCTATACAGTATCTTATCACTTGGATCTTCAAGTTATTGTTGAGATAATTTTTGCCAATAGAAGAAGGGTTTGAATTTTTCGATTAATGTTCAATCATATTATTCATAATCTTTTTTACTATCTTTTGTGTAGTATATATATATTTGAAAAAAATGATAAATTTTTATATACAGTTTGAGCAAGATCAAATTTTTGTTAAAAGTTATTGTGTTATTTGTTATACTATAAATGATTAATGTTAGGAAAAATACGATATAATGTTTAGTGAAAAAAGTGTAAATAATAAAATACGTTCTTTTTTCAAAAAAACTTTACACTTCAGCACGTTTTACAGAGAGATGATTTACATCGACATGTTTTCTAAACTATTATGCTCAAAGCATCTTTTAAAATAAAAATTTTCTTGCATACCTCTTATAAGGTAAAGTCTTTACATTTAGCTTAATTGCCTAGAAGACATGTCAATATAAATTATCTCTTTGTAAAACAACTCAAGTGTAAGGTGCTTTTGTAAAAAGAAAAATTTTTAATTTTGTTAGATAAACTATATTGTTTATATTTTTGCTTTCTGTTTTTGTTCTATGCACCTTCCCGCATATGCATTTGAAATAATAAAATAAGTATTATTGCGACCTTTAGTATGTCTTTTTAGAATTGTGCAACGGTCTTAAACATGCCTTAATACGTAATACAATCCACTGTCTTTTTCACACGACTGTCGACTTTCGGCAACAATTTTGAGGTGTATGTGGGACTGACCTACATATAAAGTAATTTAAAAATCATCATCTAAAAATAAAAAAGATTAGACCTTTACAATAATATGGTTTCATACACATGAATAATATTTATTGTTTCGCAAAAATTTTACTTTTGACTGTATTTTTTCGTAGTCAATAAAATAATTTTTTAATTATGTTTTCTAATTATTCTATTATTTATTACTAATACACCTAGAATCATTCCAATATTAAGTGGTATTATATATTTGTTCTACCCCCTATATTATCTAGATATATCAAATATACAATAAATGATAAATTGAATTTTAAGATGTGTTCTTTATAAATAGAAAAAGTGTTATTGATTACATTTTATGAATTAAAAAACGAGAAAAAGTTTTACTTTAAAAATTTCCAAAAATTGTAAAATTATGTACAATTATTGAGATTACTGTTCAAAATATTGCTTTTGAGCTCTTCCTTGTTTAGGAGATGAACATTAATTGTGCTATAATTTTTCACGCGCATCTAATGCTATTTGTTTAAAATTAAATTACGGGTTCAAATAAAAATGTACAAGTTCATAAATTCGTCAAATTAAATATAACTAAATTATTTTATTGTTTCAGTAGACACAAGAATGAAAAGCTAATAACAAACTAATGCACGTGCTGATAAAGCCGTAGATAAAGCGTAGTTCTTTCACCTGCTTTTGGAGAAGAAGGGATGAATAACTAGGGGTAGTATCATTCATAAAAGTACGAAGTATTGTTGTACAGTAGCTGAAGTTAAAGATCACCGTGTTAACGATTGGCCAACTAAGGAACGTCATAAAATTGAAACATTGTATATTAAAATAGGTTTGGTGAGACGGTCAGAACCTATGAATCTCAAAGATATGGAAGAAGTGAGAGGGTCCCAAAGAAGAAGAAAGAAAAATGTTTCTTACGTTATGGGGTCTACTCGTTTTAGAACCTTCAATGAATGACAGTTTTTGAGAATTTTTTAAACAGCTTTGTAATATAAATATTGATATAAAAGTTGTTACACTGTATTAATACACTATCGAAATACATAAAAAATTTTTTTTTTCATTTTAGTAAGTTTTTATACATGAAAATGATAGTTCAATAAAAGTCCTAAATAAAAGGTGTGCCCGCGCTGTTGATGAAATCTCTGAGATGGATGGGCTGAAATAAAAAAATTTAACGGCGTTAGATTCAGTATATTAATACCTACAGCGCATATCGAGCGATTTTTTATTTTTTGAAAACTGACAAAATGGCGGACAATTTTCGAAAAAAAAACAAAAAACACGTTTTTTTACAGTTTTTGGCATAAGAAAAAGAGTGGAAATTAAAATTTAAAAAACTCTTGATATGTGCTATAGCTGTAGTAGCACAAAATATGTGGTAAAAATTTCATAAGGATTGGTCGAGTAGTTTCGGAGATTTAAAACGTGTTTAAAGTTTTTTTTCAAAGAAAAATCGTGAAAAAATACTACCTGTTTTTAACCAGCGATGCCTGTACTATATATTATGCCCTCCTATTCTTTATAACATTCATTTTCTTCCAAAATAGCGTTTCTGCGTGGAGACCTGGCTTCTTTAGAGGCATCAGTGTTGCGACGGTTTGCTACACGTACACGTTCTCCGTCACGTTGAGTAGTGTAGTGTATGGCGGTCGGGCCGATTGTGACGCCCATTTCTGACATGGTTTTCAAAACTGGATTAAAACCTTCATTGAAGATACAAGCAGCAGTTTGACAAGCTATTTAGACAATAATTTTTCCGCTAAAGACGTGTTTAGGAGCAATTGCCCAAACGAAGTTGTTGAATGACGCATTGTTCTTCTGCGTGTTTCCACCAAGGCATTTTTCAAGTAATTCTTGCTTTGTTAAATCTTGTAGATTGGTTTTATAATTTCTTGAACATCTTGAGCAAGAGCAGTAGGATGTTTGAAACTTTTAACTGTCTTATCTCTCACAGTTTTCTTGTATTTGCACCACGAGTCGGAACGGTATGAATGCTGGGGTTTTTTTGCATGAACGAACACACTTTACACAGCGATGGAAATTGTGTCAATAATATAATAATAAACGGAACAGCTTATACCATATCCTAGTTCCATGAGGCCACAAAACGTGTTGATAGTACTCAATCCAACACCAATTAAACCCATAACATACACTAGCCGACGATTGATCTTATAGTCAGGCGAAATTAACAGACCTGAATCAATATACTTTTCTCCACAATGACACGTAAGAAGAATTTTAAAACCGAGTCCTCGTTCTCTAAATTTCGAAAACAATACATTTTTATCATAAACTTTGTACATTAAATACTGTTGTAACGCTGTAAAAACCATACAAAAATGAATAATACTGTATCCTGCTGTTTGATCCACGGGCACATCAAAACTTGTATCTTTTAGTAAAGGTCGCTAAAAAGTAAAGTTGCACTACTCCGATCTTTATAAAATTTTAGTATGATATTTCTACATGTGTATACTTTCGAAAAAAAAATCGATTTTTTGTAAATTCTAATTAGGGTAGACCCCTTATGGAGGAATCAAAATAAGATGAATATGTAATTAAAGTATAATGTGTAATTAAATAATAACAAATCAGTCAAAATAAATAGTATTTGAAATTTTCAAAAAATATTATAAAATTATTTTAGAAATATCCGATATTTCCCATTATTAATTCAGACACTAACGCTTTTACTATTTTTTTTTTTATTTTTTATAAATTAATTATATTTCTACGACCTTATATATATATATATATATATATATATATATATATATATATATATATATAACTCATTAACTTCAGTTATATAATTTTTTACCAATGGTTTAAAACACTCATTGCAAAAATACACACTACTAACATTATTAAAATTAAAAATTATACTTATGTCGACTGTACCGAATTAAATCAATAAATATTTTTACCGGTCTTACAGTCTTTATAATATAATATATTAACTAAAATAATGACAATCAGCATGTACTTGTTTATTGTACCCCCGATGAATTAGGAATAAAACTTATTACTAAAAAAAAATTAGATTAAAAATTAAAAATAATAAAGATAAAATAATAATAAAATAAAATAAAATAAAATAAAAGTAATAAAAATAATAAACTATATTCTATATTAGAAATGGACAACCTGACTTAAACCCAACCACCTTAAATTGAATTCATCTTTGGTGTCCGAAGTTTCGATCCACTACGGTTCATCCTCAAGCACTAAACCGATAAAAATATTTATTGATTTTCTTACTTTTTTCTCCTTATTATCTCATTTAGTATTCCTTAGAATAATCTAGAATAAGTTTAATATACAATTTAAAATAGAAATTAATTAAAACATTAAACTTTTGTAATTCCATAGAAAAATTATAAACCTAAAGTATTTTGAAATATTATAAACAGTCTCCAACGGTACATAGATTTTTAGAACCTTTCTTTCCCCCAATCGACTATTTAACAAAATACAAGGAACGAAAGAATGTAAAAAAATCTATTGTAAATTTCGTTTAGATCTTGAAAATATGTAACTTAAGGTTTTTTTGAATACTGATTACAAACACCATAGCGTCTTTTGGCGAAAACGTATTGCCTTCGTAAAATAATAATAAAAGACAAACCCTGATCAAATGTACTTCGAAATATTCGAAAAATTTGAAAAAATATTTAAATATAAGTTGTGGATCTCATTAAAATATAATTATTTTATTCTATATTTTTTCTGCAAACAGTATTTTTTAAGGAAATATCTTCAAAAGAACTTGCAATGAATGGGAAACGAAATGTAAGGATTTACACCAATAGAAATATTATTTAATAATACATTTTTATTGAGAAATAACGCTACGGAGCAAAAATATATGAAAACTACTTTTGTTTCAATATTTTTAAAAGTATTTTCCTATTTTATCAGATAAATTAAACAAATGAAATTCTTATGGAGTTTTGAGGAGCTTAAATTTTTTTTTTTGATAACAAAATCTCATTTATCTCTAATTTTCTCTATTATATTTGTAATCAGTATATCAAAGAAGACAAATAAAAATTTTCACTAAGATCTGGCGAATAAGGAATTAAAAAACATATTTTTTTTGTATAGAGTCAACTTTTATTTGAAATAGTTTTTTAAATATTGAAAATTGCTCCATCTATTGTTTTATACATTTTTCACGAGTTTCGTCATAAAAATAGAATATAAATTAATATAGTGTAAAGAACGCTGACTAAATACATTTGGCCAGTTTCACTATTAATTACATGTATACTGTCAGCTGTTTCGACTATAATGTTATTTTCAAAGTTACAGAATGAAAGAATGAATAATGAAGAAGAATCTTTTACTTTGTAATTTTGAAAATGACGTTATAGTCAAAATAGCGTTCAGTATACAAATAAATAATTGTGAAACTATCCAAGTGTATTTACTAAATGTTCCTTACACTGTATAATTTTATATTTTTAATTATGTTTTACCAAGCGTGTAGCAAATATTCTATTAATTTAATATCAAAATACAATTTATGCCAATTGCCATTATAATATTGTCATTATTATTAGTAGTTTACATTACATTAATGATTTTTTAGAAATTTCATTACCTCGTTATTATCGAGAAGTAGATCCATAATAAATTCATAATGTGAGAGCACCAAGAAGCCGACTATAGTTTCTCTACAGTACAATAGAGGCTTTAATAAATTAATATTTAAACAATGTAATTAAGACACGTTTTGTAAAATAAGTCCCAAATCCATCCTCTGCCTTTTATAAAGAGAGCTAGTTTGTGATTTGCCATTAAAAAAAAAAATGTTAACCAAGTCTTTAAAATAAATTTAATAATTAATTTTTATTGAAGTAAGACTTAATTGTAGTACATTGAAGTCTTTAAGCTACTATAAATTTTTATAATAATATTTCATATATTTATATAAAGTTTATGTATTTATATAATCGAATGCATCTGGTAAGCATAAATGTAAATACTGTTAATGAAAACCGATCATTTATGTATTATTAAATCAACGATAGATCTTTTTCAAAACACTCTTTTATAGTTGAAACAATCGATTTCAGAATATCATTTTATTTTATCTACTTGACAAATTTTGAAAAATTTCAAATAAAATAGATTGATAATTGATAAGAAAATACGTTTGTTAGTTTCCACCATTCTCTCTCTTCTCGTAATCTCCAATATGTTTGCAACAAACATAACCTCAACAAAAATGGGTAAAATGGTTTATAAATGTTACCTTATCTGAAAACGAGTAGAAACGAGAATCTGACAAATGGTCAGGAATTAGCGATATGCCGTAATTAAATCTAAAAGGCGCATTTTTTATTTATTATGAGAAACCGTAATTTATCCTCCTGCCCCCACCCCCTTCAACCCCCTCCCCTTGCCGCTTCAAGTACTGTACCGACAAAATCATTGACGTTCTCTTTCTATTATTAAAACAATAACATACGTGACCCAATTAAAGGGATTCGGCCATTGAGCGTCAGCATAAAATCTGATATAATTCGGTAGTTAGCCGTGTTTACTATTTATTCTTCGAAATTCTCCATATGTAGGACCATGAATGAATGTGTTTTTATAATGAATAAATGTAATCGTTTCTTTGATAAATTCTTTTTCAACTGAATTTTCATTCTATATTCAAGTTGATTTTTGAATATTATATTAGTATATTATAATAATTATTATCCATTAATATAGGTTTGATTGTAATTTTTTATAAATTACAATTTATAATTATTATCGTAATTCTTTGTAAACCAAATAAAAAAATTATAATTGTAAATAATCTAAAGAAATAAAAAAAATGAAAGTATAATAATGTTAGCAATTACTTTAGTATTAGGTTATTTGCTGTAGATGATGTAATAAATACACGGATAAACAGAGTAAACCCATTTGTTTTTATATTAAAAAAAACAATCGATTGTTCCAAATTTCTAAAATACATGCGAAAAATCTAAACGTATTTACTGAGAGAATTTAATTAATGTCCCTATAAACTAAAAAAATATCTATTGCGTCTTTTAAAATTCCAGTTTATCCTTTAGGTCTTTATACAGCGTTAATCTAGTTTATATACATTAACTAGTGTTAATTGTTTAATTTAATTTTAATAAAGAAACGTTAACCTATAATTAATAGAATGAAATATAAATTCAGACCGTTTCGGAAATATATGTGAATAGACATAATAAAATAAAATCTTCTTAACAAAACTTCAAAAAGTAGTAAATGTAAACAAAATCCATTTTTTTAAAATTGTGGCGAGTTGAATTATTAAAGCCTTGTTTAAATAATCTATCAGAAACCACTTGGGGAAAAAACGGCCATAACTCAGATTAGGAACTGAGGCCAGTCGGTTCGATTACGGTCTGCGTCGTCAATCTTTGTAATAATGTACGTTGCAAATAAAAACGGAACAGATGCTGTCAACAAATAATTACATATGCAGATACCATTGTCTAAAATATAACAATTTCCTTGTCGGAGTGTACAGACTGAAATTACACTAAGATTGTGTGTAAAGGTTTAGTCCATGAGCAAATTACTGAATGCATATAATAATTTCCATTGCAACGAAGTATATTTCCATTGCTTTATTAAATTCATAGATTAAGTGTATTAAAAAATAGTGGTTCTAATATGTTACATTGTTTTCAAGTAATGACATTGCTCATAAATTGGGATTTTTAACATGTTTCAATTTTATACGGTATTACTTGACATCTTTGCTTGGCTTGGAAAATTCTTAGAGTAATGATTTTAGAGTAACAATCATAATCATCCAACAACATATAATTCCTAAAATAAATTTTTATAGAACTAATGAATTTGCTTATTATGTGATATTTAAAACATTTTACTGTTACGCAACCATTTTTCGAATTACGCATTAATTTTCGTATAAATATTCTTAATATTTAAATACGAAGTATTCTTATAGCAATTATTGGAATTAATCATACTGTCCAAAGAACAATGCCGGTAAAATTATATTACCAACAATAACATTTAGTTTTTAATTAACAATTGCATTTGTAAACAGAAAAAAAATGAAGAATGAAAAATACGTAACTTGAAAATATTTAAGGCAGATGTATTAATTGTTATTAAAAAAAAAAAAAAAAAACTGAAATACAGAGAACGATGTGTTTGGTATACGTTTAAAGAATTTAGTGGCCCTGAAAAGGGCCGATTTGATATTTTCCATTGGAGCATTTAAGAGGATTTTTCGGTCTTCTTTGGCAGAAGGACGGCTTGGATGTTGGGGAGGACTCCACCCTGAGCGATGGTCACACCGGAGAGCAGTTTGTTCAGCTCCTCGTCGTTGCGGATGGCCAGCTGGAGATGACGGGGGATGATCCTCGTCTTCTTGTTGTCACGGGCGGCGTTTCCGGCCAACTCGAGAACTTCAGCGGCCAAGTACTCCATGACGGCGGCCAGGTAGACCGGAGCACCGGCACCGACGCGCTCGGCGTAGTTGCCTTTACGGAGCAGACGGTGGATACGCCCCACGGGGAACTGGAGCCCCGCCCGGGTGGAACGGGTCTTTGACTTTCCCTTAACTTTGCCACCACCTTTGCCACGGCCAGACATTGTAGGATAGATTTAGTTCAACGTGCTCAAACGAGAGTCAAACCACAACTCATGCCCCCACTATGGGTGGAGTTGCTTTTATTCCGGCGGCTTCGACGTCACCCCTCCAGCTGCTGCGGTCATTTCGGAGGGGGAAGGGCGAGCAGCTCCGCCGCCGTTTTGGAGCAGCCGACTGCAAACAGTTAAAAGGCTTCTCCCCACTGCGGCGCAACATTCTGCTTTTGAAATTTCAGCGTACTCGACGTATATTGAAAGCATCATGGCACCCAAAGCTACCGGAAAGGCAATGAAGAAGTCTGGCAAAGCCCAGAAAAACATCACTAAGGGTGACAAGAAGAAGCGTGGAAAGAAAAGGAAGGAAAGTTACGCTATCTACATCTACAAAGTCTTGAAACAGGTCCACCCTGACACCGGAGTCTCGAGCAAGGCCATGAGCATCATGAATAGCTTCGTGAACGACATCTTCGAGCGTATCGCCGCCGAGTCCTCCCGCCTGGCCCACTACAACAAGAGATCGACCATCACCTCCCGGGAGATCCAGACGGCCGTGAGGCTTCTGCTCCCTGGTGAACTTGCCAAGCACGCCGTCAGTGAAGGCACCAAGGCCGTGACCAAGTACACCAGCTCCAAGTAAATTGGAGCGTGTAGTTGTAGTCTGAAACATCGACAAGCTTTCGATACACAATCGGCCCTTTTCAGGGCCACAAAAAATTTTTCACGTAGTACAAATTAATTCTAGGAGTACAAACAACAATGACCATAATATTTAACATTATAGGGCTGCCAATAAACAGTTGGCAATAAAAATTCTCTAAACCTGATACGTATCCCGAATAATAATAAACGAATACAAAAGTAGGAGGGGCAGCGCAGGTATAAATCCGTAAAGTATCATTGGACATCTAATTACTTAGTGCTCTATCATAAAAACTGTCATAAAAATAGTTACATCAAATAAGTAGCTTATTTAAAATATAAGCCGATTTTCTCAGATTTATAGTGCTCTGTTTAGAATTTAATAGTCTGTCTTATTCTATGTTTAGTTTTTCAAAATCTGTTATTTTATTTAAATAAGTGGACAGTCTTGCAGTTGTTGAGGAGCCATTTTAATAAAGTATAGATATGGCAAATATACGAGCTCTACATAAAATAACTATCATTTGTAATATAGGAAGATCTACAGAAACTAATGTAAACAAGGCGAAAAACCAGTAATAAGAATAAATCGACAATAATAAAAAATGAATATACCTAATTATTCTACAAATGTAAAATTTTTTAGAAGAAAAAGAACCTAGTAAGACATTTTAAATAAATTATTTTGATTTTAAAAGGTGTATTAAAATGCATATTAGAGAAACCTAACACCATCAGACACAGAATTGTTTGTTATGAGATTCTACTTTATTCAAAGATGTATATAAAATAGAAAATAATCTACAGTTCACAATCATATTGACAATTACAATCGTTTCAATTCACAACCAGAAACCAATTGTAAAAGATAACGAGATTACGAAGGCAAACAAGCCGGGTGTAATGTTTTGTTCAGAGAACTTGTTTTATACCATCTCAGACCCAAGTATTTATTTTCCTATCCTAAATTAAAGTAACAGCAATATAAAATAAGCAGATGGTTCAAAAAATTAATTTTAATCTGATTAAGCCGAATTGTATATTGAAGTCACTCTGACCACAATCCTGACTCCAAAGGGCTAAAAATGAATAATTTACATATACATTAGATAACAATAAGTAATTGCAACTCCGTTTCTTGCACACAAGATGCATACGCTAATATCTAAAATATTAATATAAATTATTGAACATTCTTAAAAACAAATACTTACAACTGTCACAGTAGTAATATTAGAAAATAGATTAGAAAATACGAACAAAAAGTTAAAAATACACGATCGTGTAAATTTGTAATGTCAATGATTAACTCAAATAAATAAAACTATGTGAAAATGTATAATTAATAAAATCAAATTAGAATAAATTAAATACTAAAATATAATAATGAAAATTTTTACCTTTCGTCATTAAATACATTAGTTCCAAATAAATTGTAAATATAGTTTTTCGAAACCTCGACAGTATTCGATTATACCGAGGTATTCATCGTCTATCCTAAAGTAAAGAAGTCAGCCCAAAAAGCATGACAGGAAAAACAAATGAATATCCAGTATTGAAAATGAGAGAGCCCACGAAAAAACATCTGCAATGCTGTAATCGACTTCTTTACACCTAATAAACGTAGTAACTGATCGCTAAGATACGTAAGGAGCAAATACATTAGAGATGAATTTTAATCCATATTCATTTTACCTTTAAGCAGTAACCATATGTTGAAATGGAATGGTTGCGTACGTATAAATCCATGAATCTAATAATTTAAAGTATTGGAACATGCATAGGAACACTCCTGTAACAAGTTACACCACAACTTTTGTACCGTTTAACGATCAAACTACATAATTAAATTTCCTAGTGATGAAAATGAAAATGAAACTTATGAAAACACAAACATATACACATCATCAAGTGTTAGTGCATAGGTTGCGGAAAGCATAGCAGCATTAATTATGATGCACAATGCTTCTCTGTATAACAGATCATTTATTAGGTTTTCGTATTACTGAGTATTAATAGAATATACATAATTTTATTATACATAAAGGGTTAAAGGATAGATGGATGAATGAATGAGTTTTGTACGTTTTAATTCTTTTTGGTGGCCCTGAAAAGGGCCGATTCTGAGCGATGTTATTTTAATAAAATTAAGCGCGCTCTCCACGGATGCGTCTGGCCAACTGGATGTCCTTGGGCATGATGGTGACGCGCTTGGCGTGGATGGCGCAGAGGTTCGTGTCCTCGAAGAGGCCGACGAGGTAGGCCTCGCTGGCCTCCTGGAGGGCCATCACGGCCGAGCTCTGGAAGCGCAGGTCGGTCTTGAAGTCCTGGGCGATCTCGCGCACCAGCCGCTGGAAGGGCAGCTTGCGGATCAGAAGTTCCGTGCTCTTCTGGTAGCGACGGATCTCCCGGAGGGCGACGGTTCCAGGCCTGTAACGGTGGGGCTTCTTGACTCCGCCGGTGGCGGGCGCGCTCTTACGCGCAGCCTTGGTGGCCAGTTGTTTGCGCGGCGCCTTTCCTCCGGTGGATTTACGGGCGGTTTGCTTGGTACGGGCCATCGCAACGAAGCTTCTGGTTATTCAGTTCGAATGGGGAAAACAAATCGAAATATTGTTTTGGAGCAATGTAGCCTATATTTATACCCGACGAAGGGAGGGAAAAGGTCGTTCTCCGATTGGCCGGAAGGTCGAGAGTGGGGAGGGCGTGAGCACAGCTGCGGCTGTAGTAATCGGATGAGGAGGAGCAAGCAAACCACGAGAGGGGGCAGCGCAATAAAAGGGATCGCCAGCTGTACGCAGGCATCACTTTAGTGTTTCTTGTCTTTGACTTCCCACTAAGCTTCAAAGTCGAAAATGACCGGCCGTGGTAAAGGAGGAAAGGGGCTGGGAAAAGGAGGCGCCAAGCGGCATCGTAAAGTTCTGCGAGACAACATCCAGGGTATCACCAAGCCCGCCATCCGCCGTCTGGCTAGACGTGGAGGTGTTAAGCGTATCTCCGGTCTCATCTATGAGGAGACGCGTGGTGTCCTCAAGGTCTTCCTTGAGAACGTGATCCGTGACGCGGTCACGTACACCGAGCACGCCAAGAGGAAGACGGTGACCGCCATGGACGTCGTCTACGCCCTCAAGCGTCAAGGCCGCACTCTTTACGGTTTTGGCGGTTAAACTATGAAAGGTTCTCTCTCTCTCTGTCCGTTACAATATCAACAATCGGCCCTTTTCAGGGCCACCAAAAACTTTTAACGTAAAATAAACATTCGTCCATTACCCATATTATAAAAACTTATTAATTAACCCAGTTTCATATGAATAGATAAAATAAATGATAGTTTATCAATATGTCTCCAATATATATTGAACTATTTCAAGAAAAAATAATCATTTTTATAATTGATAATAATAGATTTTTTAATGTCTTAATAATGATAACAGCGTTTACTTATATCAAGTATAATATACACGTATTTTCTATATATATATATATATATATATATATATATATATATATATATATATGTATGTATGTATATATATATATATATGTATGTATATATATATATATATATATATATATATATATATATATATATATATATAGCAACATCTGATTCAATAGAATTTTTCAATTACTTCTATAAAATATTTTATTCAAATAAAAATTTTAAAAACTAACAAGAATGGGATTAAAAGAGTAACAAGTACAGCTTTTTAAATCATCTGTCACGAAAAAATCTTTATCGTAATTTAGAAAAATGTTTATTTATATAGAATTTTTTAGAAAAGAAACGTTTTTAATCAATTTTTAATCAATCTTTAGTTAATTTTCCGTATTATAATATGTACAATATCTGAATCAATTTAATTGTTATAATTGCATTTTAATATAAATGTATTTATTTTTATTATTACATTAGAAGAAATAAAACAGTTAATTGTCCTACGATACCATTGAAAAAGGTTTTTATATATTTGTTTTGTGAAGTATTTGCATCAATCCCATCCCAAAAGTTTAGCATCATGTTTCAGAATCATTTTTTTAGAACTATATAAATATATGTATATATATATATATATATATATATATATATATATATATATATATATATATATATAATAAACATCTATACTTTTTTAAGATGGATCTTCGAATTTGTAAAATTTTATGTCTAAATAAATTATAACATCCTTTCGATAATTTCAAACTTAACTTTCTCTGGGTCGAGCATTGCATAATTATTATATATATATACATATAGATATATATAATCCAAAGATCAACTTAACTATAAATTGAAAATTAAGGTGAAAAAGAATTGCACAAAGAAACGATTATATTTGTTCTTTATAAAAACACATTCATTCATGGTATTGATATTGTACGCACGTTTCTACATGTAAAGAATTTCCAAGAATAACTAGAAACACGGCTAACTACCGGAGTATATAAGATTATGTGCAGGTGCCCACTGGCCGAATCCCTTTAATTTGGTCACGTATGTTATTTTTTTAATAATAGAAAGAGAGCGACAATTAATTTGTCGGTACAGTGCCTGAAGTATAAGGGAAAGGGGAGGGGTTGATGAGAAGAGGGAGGAATCGCGAGATAGGCGATTTCTTAAAATAAATTAGAGCGCTCCATTTAGTTGTAATAACGGTGGTATTATCACTAATCTATTACTATTCGGCAAATCACCCTAATTCCTTTAGGTACCTGTGTTTTCATACCTGTACTGAAAAAAATTTCTGATATCACGTAAATCATTTTCTTAAATTAAGAATATATTCTCTAGATTTAAGGCGTCGCTGTTTAATTTAGGTCACTCTTCTATATCAAGTAAATACTTCTTTCATTTAAAAAAAACCTTTCTCAATTAAAGAAAATAATTTACGTGAAACAGAAGAATAAAATATTTTCTTTATAACAAACATTATTCCGTGTCTTTAAGGAATACTTCAACCATATTATTTTACTCAAATACAAATTCAGGTTATCATATTCAAATAAGGAATACGGGACTTTAACAAAAGGACTTTTTCCACTCTATGACAAAACCATAACTTTAACGTTAAATATCTGCGTTTTATATTAAAAAGTATATTCCAATACGATTGTAGGAAATCGAATCTATGAAAATGTACTATTTCTATATTCTGTATAAGATAAACAATCTAAATTTTTTAATAATTTTCGAATAAAGAAATCATTTAATAGTTTTTTTTTACATATTTATAGATAGATAAAGGAATGAACGAGCTTGAGGTACGTTTTGACTTTTTTGGAGGCCCTGAAAAGGGCCGATTAGTTTTATTAAGGAAAGATAATGTTGAGCAGTTTAACCGTTTAACCGCCAAATCCATAAAGAGTGCGGCCTTGACGCTTGAGGGCGTAGACGACGTCCATAGCGGTCACCGTCTTCCTCTTGGCGTGCTCGGTGTACGTGACCGCGTCACGGATCACGTTCTCAAGGAAGACCTTGAGGACACCACGCGTCTCCTCGTAGATGAGACCGGAGATACGCTTAACACCTCCACGTCTAGCCAGACGGCGGATGGCGGGTTTGGTGATACCCTGGATGTTGTCTCGCAGAACTTTGCGATGCCGCTTGGCGCCTCCTTTTCCCAGCCCCTTTCCACCCTTACCGCGGCCAGTCATTTTCGACTTTGAAGCTTAGCGTAAACTTAGAGAGAAGAAAAACAAAAGTGATGCTCCATACGACTGGGGCATTCTTTTTATGCCTTCACCTCCTTGGCCGCAACAAGCCCCCCTCTAATCGGCTAACCGCAGCCGTAGCTGCGGTTACGCCTTCTCCACTGTTGGCTATCCAGCCAATCCGCTGACATGAAACGAGTTTTTACTGACTTTTTGTTCTATACAGTGGGTATAAATATAACCCACGTTCTTTTGAAAAAGTATTTCAATTTGATTTTTCGAAACGAATAAGCATAAGTTCCGTTGCCATGGCCCGTACCAAGCAAACCGCCCGTAAGTCGACCGGAGGAAAGGCGCCACGCAAGCAGCTGGCAACCAAAGCTGCGCGTAAGAGCGCGCCCGCGACCGGCGGAGTGAAGAAGCCCCACCGTTACAGGCCTGGAACCGTCGCCCTCCGGGAGATCCGTCGCTACCAGAAGAGCACGGAACTTCTGATCCGCAAGCTGCCCTTCCAGCGGCTGGTGCGCGAGATCGCCCAGGACTTCAAGACCGACCTGCGCTTCCAGAGCTCGGCCGTGATGGCCCTCCAGGAGGCCAGCGAGGCCTACCTCGTCGGCCTCTTCGAGGACACGAACCTCTGCGCCATCCACGCCAAGCGCGTCACCATCATGCCCAAGGACATCCAGTTGGCCAGACGCATCCGTGGAGAGCGCGCTTAATTTTATTAAATTAGCACCGCACATAATCGGCCCTTTTCAGGGCCAATACAAATATCTAGACGTATTACAAACTTTCATTCCTGCACATTTGCATAATTTTTACACAAAATATTTTTAAATTTGCATAGAGCAAATTGAGAAACTTGTTCTGGTGATAATTACGAGAACTGCATTAAAATTGTGGTTTTTGTGTTGAAAATATTTTAAATAATATAGTTATAGATACAACGATTAAAATACATTTGTTCTATACAAAGTTTCTCTAGACATAATATATGTAGAGACAAATTGATAACATAAATTTGAAGTAAAATCATATAAAAATAGAATCTAGTTTGATGCTGTCCGGGCCTCGAGGAGCGGTTACTTTCACTGTGCAAAAAGGTTCAAATACAAAAAAGCGTTCCTGTTGATATTTTTCAAAAGATGGTTATATTTTTTTCTTACTTGAAAATCTGCCATACACAGAAATACAAACCGTTTTGATGCTATTGAGGGTCGCGGTATAATTATTTTTTTATTAACTTTAAGTGAAATCAACTTAGAAATGGTCTTAATTGCTGCATCACTGATTACAAAAGGTTGGTACTTTTTAATTTTCAGTAAAGCTTAAATTAAATGATGTCGGAATGAAAAAAAAATATTATGTATTAAAACTTTGTTCAACATCTTGTACAATTTATACAGGCGTGTATTTTTATATTATATTTAGATAATAGTTGGCCAGAGCATCCATAGAGAACGCGCTTAAATTTTATGCAAACTTTTAACAGATATTTTAATCGGCCCTTTTCAGGGCCAGCAGAAAAATTTAAATGTATAATGAACATTCGGTATTATATATTTGCATAATGTTAAAAAATTTCACTTAAAAATTTATATATTTGCATATTACACTCAATTTTTTTATTCTTGGTTACTATCTCACCTCTGAGTAGGGGTAAATTGTGATATAATTCGGATAAAGTTTCGAAAAAGGTTGGATGATTTGAGGTACTCATTACGAATATTATGATCAAAATTTGCGACATGCCTATTTCAATGGTAAAAAGTATAAAAGATATCAAAATACATATTTTCTGTTTGATAGAAGATTTCAATACAGATATTACATACTATATATTTTGAAAGAAAAATTGGACAAAGACAAGTTATGGAAAGTAATATACAAATAAAATATATTTTATACGATCGAGGCTTCGAGCTAACGATTTGTCTTTAACTTGAAATGAGATCTATTTAAAAAAGATTCTTATAGATGTTATTTACGTTTGAAGAGATGGTTATATTTTATAACTTAAACGAGGTCTACTATAAAATATAATTTTCGCTCAAGTTATAAAGACTTTAAAGAATTTTATCGAAATTTCGAAGGATGATCATTTTTAACTTTATATAAAGACTAAATATATGTTAAAAAGTATAAATTACTTAAACTTCTCATAAATGTTTTTGGGTCAATTTTTCTTTAAAATATGTGACGTGTAGGAAATTTGTATAGGTCGACAAGGATTTACTTTGATATTGTTTATAACTATTGCGTTAATATCAATATAACTATCTTTCAACTAATTTTTAGTATTTTGCAAGTTTAAAACAAAAAAAATAATTTATGCCATATTAGTTATACTCATTTTCCTTGGGAAATTTGTAATCAACGTTTCATGATACGTAAAAATCTTGTATAATAATTGTAATCAGTTTTCGGTGAGATGGTTATATTAAGATCAGTTTTTTTTTCTCTAATTATGTTATTTATGAAGAAACGTATGGATTCACAGATTTGGATTTTGATATATTCTACAACTTTTACCTTGAACATTTATAGGGATATTTATATTTAATTATTTATAGGGATTTGTTATAATGGTATCATGCATTATGACACTCCATAATACGCATTAATAAATAAATTATAAATAGTAGGTTTTGAAATTAATTTATAATTTAATTATATATTTTAGGTTTTCCCATTCAAAAAGGTATTTATTTAAAAATAAAAAGGAAACCGGCCAATTTTAATAATATAAAGACTCGTATTAATTTTTTTACATTTAATTTTCCACATAATGGAGGTTATTTGACTATTTTTTTATTAGATTTCTGAAAATCTATTGCGAATTGCTAATATTGAAGAATCAACAAAAAATAGCTTTCAATTAAACGAAAAATGCTAAATAAAATATAAAAATTTAAAAAAATGTCAAAATGCGTTCCCAAAAAAATGGTAAAAAATTTAAATATCTTAAATAATATTAATATTTATTCAAATATTAATAAATAATACAAATATTAGACTAGGAGCGGTGTCCGCTCTACGTAACATGCATCCGGATGTTTTGGTAATCTCGAGACCTATCAGAATAAATTGTAATCTTAGGTACCGCTATTTCCATTTTGCAAGTCAGGATTTTTTAATTAATTGTTTTATTTCAATTTCACTGGTTTTTTACAATCACAATGGATCCTATAATTTTATATCATTATATATGTATATTATACCTATGATGACATTGATCTTGTTTTTAATAAATAATTTGACCTCGTTAAAATATTTTGGTAGCCCTGAAAAGGGCTGATATATGTAGAGTGGAAGTGGGGATGATATAGGAATTGGCTAGGGAGGAATTTACTTCTTGACGGCTTTGGGCTTGGCCACCTTGGGTGCCGTTGCCTTCTTGGGTTTCGGCGCCTTGGGTTTAGCCGGGGCCTTTCCCGCCTTCTTGGCCTTAGATGGCGACTTAGGCTTGGGCGCAGCCTTGGGCTTGGCGGCGACCTTCTTCGCCACCTGCTTTTTGGCGGCTGCGGTCTTTTTCTCGGAGGGGTTTTTTTAGGGCGCGACCGGTTTCTTGGCGACCTTCTTCTCTCGCCGACGGGCCTTCTTGGCCACGGGCTTCTTCACGGGCCTTTTTCTTCTCGACCTCGGCGAGCTTGAATCTGCCGGAGGCGCCGGTGCCCTTGGTCTGGACGATGCGCTTCTTGTCCACCGCGGACTTGATGTATTTCCTGATGAAGGTGGACTGCTTCTCCACGTCGACCTTGTACGACGAGGCGATGTACTTCTTGATGGCCTGGAGGGAGGAGCCCTTCTTCTCCTTGAGGGCGGCGATGGCCGCGTTGACCCATCTCCGACGCGGGCGGATGCGTCGGGCTTCGCCGCCGGCTTCTTAGCGGCTCCCACCTTCTTGGCCGCCGCCGCCTTTTTCGGTGCAGGTGCTGCTGGAGCCTCCACCGCTGGAACTTCGACTGCGTCGCTCATGATGAGAGGTTGACTTTGGGACTTGGATTGACTTCTTAGAACCGTAAGACTGCAACTAAGCTGAATAATGAAAAACCGCAAACAGCCTGATTTAAGCACATAGCGCGGACCCTCGGAGAGATGAATGGCCTGTTTAGGACTATCGGAATTCAATGTTCTACCATGAGATTGTTACAAATTACTCGGCTTTACCCTTCATTTTAATAATAATTATCGTAATTTAAGCGGATTTTTTACGGTGCAAAATATTAGTCAGGTATTATTCTTCGCCAAGAGAATTTATAAGTAAGTATTTTCTATTATATTAAACCCGAAAAAGCTGACTATTGCACACTACGTAGTTCCTCCTAGATGTTTTTTTTAATGAAAAAAACTTAATAATTTAATAAATAAA
>JACCIC010000058.1:2942500-2958029 GCA_018907035.1 Sycobia sp. Sy_11 | reverse complement strand
TTTGTCATCCCTGTCTCTCTCGCCTGCGTAACCGTACCGTGCTTTTTCCCTTTCCCCTACAGCACGCGTTGTTCTTTCTACTTTATTTTCCCCCGGACCTCAGTTTTTTTGTCCTTTTGTACTCCACCGTCCTCGTTTCGCGTCTTATTCTGTTAAACCCCACCTCAGTCCGGTGGTTTAACCAAGAGACTCTTACTTTCTGCGGGTTCGATTTGCCAGCAGCATTGCAATATCTGCGCTTAGTAGAGGGAAGTAGCCGTTTAGAGAATCTCCGCGTAACGATTAACATGACCGTTAATAAATATATTATAATCTATATATATATAGATATCTCCTATCTTATAGGCAAAGAGCTCTCTCTTCGCGGACTTTCTGGGTCTTTTACAAATACAAGTTAGACAAATTTCATTTATACTTACATTGTTGTTCATAAGATAAAAATGTAAAGGCTAAAACTTTTTGGGGACCGTGAAGCCTACACCCACAGAAAAAAGAAAAAAAAAAAAAAGAAAGGACAAAAAAAGAAAAGAAACGCACCGTAGGAACACTTTTTATGTTTTCCTTATTCTTCCTATACTAGGCCGACGTCTTCACTTTTCTCCAGATAACTAACCGACGCTTCATTACTATTATAGTCCGATGTTCCGGTCGGTTTCTTATATATATATACACTACAGAGAAAGAGAGAGATGTGCATTGACGTCACTATGTGTCCGTGTTTACGCGCAGCGAATGAACTTTCATCGACAATGTTTGTCTGTACAAGCAGACAATAAACTCTAAATTAGCTATTGCATTTGATGTCATACAACCGCTTTATTAAAACTCACATTAAGAGAAGATCATTTAATACATAAGCTTTTATATATATATATAGATGGGTATAAAGACTGACGTCCGTGTGGCTCTCGTCACGTCACACTCACCTGTAACAGAAAAAGAGAACAAATTCATTAATTAATTGCGAGTGGGCGGGTAATAAAGACTATATATAACGGTTACATTGCGTTCATAAAAAGATATAAAAACAACGATTCAAAGCTTATAACTGTATATATATACAAAATCATGTGCTCTCTTCATTACGCACTAAGCACAAAAAAATTTTTTTCAAGGTGCGCCCAAATGAGAAATCTATCAATATAACGACATAATTACGGAGAGGTAATAAAAATCATTGCAAGAAAAGCAAAACTATAGCGTAATCGCTAATAAGTCGCACGCCCCCCTCCCTCTCGCTCTCTCTCTCTCTCTCTCTCTCTCTCTCGCTCAACTGAGCCTACCTACATTGGTGTGGAGAGGAACCTTGACCAAAACCACAGTGTGTCATAGAAATATCGACAGCAACAGCAACAGCGCCAGATCAGAGAAAGAGAGAGAACATACAGAATTTTTCTTTCAGTTAGAATTACACTCCCTGTCTTAGATCATCAGAGGGTACGGCATATACGGCGCGCGGGCGCTTGCGATCATTACCTTCCATAAGAAGAGCAATTATATAGTTCGTATGTGCATATAGTGAGTCATACGTGTACGTCAAGACCAGTGTGGTAGCGCAATAGACAGAAACCCATATCATGTCTCGGACCATTTCAAATATAATAATACTAACAACGCCTCTTATATACGGTGTCTCAGAGGTATAATCGACGAACCGTAAATAATCGTATATCTATATAATATATATATATATAGAGTAGTATATATATATATATATATTGAGATTGTTATCGGGAATGGGTAATAGTGGTGCGTGTAAATTTGATTGTTACGTGTTTTGGAGATGGTTGCGAATCGTTTCGGAGCTCTTAACTGTGCCGGCGGTTGTATAGGCCAATTAAAACGCGCTTGTTTCGCGCGGTTTTGAACGATACGACAGAGATTTAGAAAAAAAAGTATAGTCATAACCTGTATTTTGTGCTTTCTATATATATAGATACGCTAAAAAAATTTGTAATCTTTATAAATCTAGCGCACGAATTTCTACACATTCGTTAAAAATGTACAATGTAATACTTATATGATACGTGTACAAAGTATTTTTTTTAGTAGGGTATCGTTTTGGAAATTTAAACTTATGTAAATTAATCAACAATGTTTGAAAATAAACTACGAATCATAAACGAATTTGTCAGGATGGGCATTTAATACTTAACAGCCATTACGGTAAACAATAAAAAGTTTTGCTATTATTCAAAGATTTTAAGTCTTTTGCCAAATTCCTATAGTTTGTAGTAAAAATACTTATGACGTTTTGTATAATTCTTCCTAAAAATTTAATTTAAGAAAATTTCAATTTAAGAAGAGCGATATGCTTTGTCGCTCTGCAAAAGTCGAAACTACGTATAAGCACCGAACAGATGCTTCGATGTACCGAGATAAGATCATTGTGCCAAGCGTTGAATTACAAGACAATCAGTCTCGTCAGAGGATAGGTCTCGCTGGATTGTGAGAAATGATCTACGATTCGAATTGTAACGGCTGAATGCGCACATACGTTGGTCCGAAAACGGATCCATCTCTGCAACTCTCTGCACAAGGTCGGAAAGTTCCATCCGACGCAAATCAGGCACAACAATCGCAACCCTCGAGTCCAACGTTTCATGCTCCACAGGCTCTGACGACTTCGCTGCTCGACCTCTCTCCCTCCCCCCCTCCCCCCCTCTATGGTTCAATGCACCTGGAATACTGCAAGCGGAAATACCTTCTAGCTTCCAAATGCGCTTCCTCGCTGGACTTTCCAGGGCCGTCAATTTTTCAACGCCGACTGTTAAAAACACACCGCGTTCATAAATCTCGACCAGTCTTCCTCCGAATATTGAAACTCAGTCAATTCGGAACATCGCGATTGGCCGATGAACGAATTCGCGCGTCGCGAATCAAAATATGGAAAATTTATTTATGGACTTGAACTGGCGAGCATTGGAAGCATCGGAAATTTCATTAATCTAGAGAGAGAGAGAGAGAGAAAGAGAGAAAGAAAGGAGTGAGTTGTTGGACTTTGTCGCATCAGTCTCATATACGATTTATCCACGCGTATAATCTCCGGCGATGATCGATAATAATTAGATCAGCATTAAAGATCGAAAGGCCGTGACTCCATTAGTAACGATATAAGGAGCGATCGGATAATACGATGTCGATAGCTGATTGGTTGCCTTTCGTTTTGCCACGAAACCAGAAATAACGAAGACAGTGAATACGATCCGACACGAGTTAGAGAGCGAGAAATGGGGTGGGGCAAACAACGATCTTGAGCAAACATAGACTGCATGCAAACACGAACCTCTCATAGACACATCGTCATTTCCGCTTTAGAGACAATCCGACAACGTATTGTCCGATCACCCTTCTACATTGAGGCTGCTCCGGCTAGCGGTGACTATTTACGTATATAGAAGTTGTCGCGATTGGCGGGTTTTCGCGATTGCGAAAGAAAGGGATGGGCCGTCAGTGAGCCGATGCCATGGAGCTGGAGATCGTTGACGGAGACGATCTTGGCGACGAGAAGGGAGGGACACGCGCGGTACACGGAGAAAACCCCGAGAGAAAAGCATCTATATCTAAGATAGAGAGATTAGTAAGGTATATATCTATACTAATATAGCTCAGCGATATATAGCGATAGGAGGTATACCATAGACATATCCATAGCTAGGAGATAGCTCTCTATTACCTATCGATCTCTCTCTCCTCTATCACGGGCTACTGTCCACGCATTCCTAACGGGATAATTAAACGATGACTCTTATCGTCTGGTCAGGACGGTTGTGTATATAGACATATTTATGTATAAAGAGAGGGCTCTTCGTAAGAGTTGCAGTTCATTCTTATATAAGTGTTCGAAAAATATTGCTTTGCGCAAATTATTGTTGATACACGAGATGATCTTTTTTCTCTTTCTTTTTTTTCGAATTCAGATTTTTGGACTTTTTCATTCTTCCATTTATTTCTTTTACATCCTCTTTCCTTTCATTTTTCAAATATTATGCAGCCACAGTGAATAGTCCATTCGGGATAGAGAGATATTTGCCGTCGAAAAAGTTTTGGACTGGAGGTGTCTGGAGATCTACAAGATCGCCTCGAACGACCGCCCACCCGCCGCCCCATCGATCTATGACTGTCCACCTCCTTACGTCCTTCCACTTGCTGTATTTCTCCCCTTTTTATTTCTTTCGCCCCCCCTCCACCCCGACCACGCAAATTGTACCAGCAAATTGCATAGAACTCGAATATATTTCTTTCCCCTACATATTAATATTCCCATTTCCAAAACCAACCCACATCTCCAATCCTTCTCCCATGTCCACATCTGAACTATTCCACATCCCGCCACACGAATCCCCCTATCATTCCCACGGACGGCCAAGTTCCATAAATTCCCACCCCTTTTTTCTAAATCTTTCATATTCCCCTCCCATCCACGTCCAGTAATCTATCCATCCACATCCACCCCACCCACAATCCACTACCCACCAATCCCCACAGAACGCATCCACGGCCACTCACAATATGACCCCTCGTATGTTTATAGTTGGGTCCCACGGTTCGTCGCCCCGTCGGCGCAATGGGGGCGCCAGGAGCGTATACATTAAAGGGTGGGGGTGTTTAGAGACCTTCTCCAAAATTAAAATAGGACTTATTATACAGAGTCAACCAACAAATTAATTGTATGCGTTCGGGTTCGGTCATTCGGCGGATTCGGGCATCGTCGGCCCCGCGCTCGAACGTATATAATAGTAGTACGTTTTATTATAGAGCGAAAATATCTTTCCTCGCGTGTGATCTTTTGCTAATTATATATACGTGACAGCGGGGGCCGTTTCGCCCCAACCCCCCCCCCCACCCCCCACGCGCGGCGAGCGGGGGCGCTTTTCCCCCTTCTTTCTCGGCTTCGCCCTCCTTCCCCTCTTCGCTGCACCGCCGTGGCCCGTAGCCGCATCCTTGCCTCCATCCTTTTCATATTCTTCCCCGTTTTTACTTGTTCGCCACCTCTCTCTCCGTGCATCCTTTTTTCTCGGTCGTTTCAACACTCCTGCTCCCTCCCCCCCCCTCGCGCCTCTCCCCTCCCTCATCTTCCCTCTCCCAATCATCCACCCCCACTCTCTCTACGCTGCTCGCTTCTATCATCTCTCTTCTATCTATCTACTCTGATTCTACTCTATATTCCCGCTCCCCCTCGCTTGCACGCAGCATGCCGCTCGCCGCGCGTCCACCCAAATTGCATTATTATCGAGTCCCCTCCTGCCACCGCCCCACGCGCGCTGATCTTATTACTCCTTCCCAATTTCGAAGATAGCTGTGTATAATGGTGGTTATAAGCGGGGCACCAATTCACATCCCCTAGCTCTGGGCGTCATGTTTCGCATCGACCCACCTTGTCCGAAGGGTGCCTATGCCCTCCCACGTCGCGCACTGGACCCCACCGGCTCTTTACAGCGCTGCCATCTAGTCAATTTAATTCCTGTCTCTTTCGTAGCAGCCTTGTTGATAAACAACAATCGAAACTGGTTAAAACGACTTTTTCTCTTTTCATTCGGACAAATGGAAAAAATTCATGCAGCCCTTTCGGTCCTCTCCTTTCCCCCTCTCTCTCCCTCTCCCGCCCTCTCCCTTCTCTCTCTTTCTTTATCTGCAAAGTTTTGAGATACGAACAAGTCTGCAAAATGTGTCATTGGTAGAATAAAGTAAGAGAAGCAGAGAGGGGCGGAGATAAAGGAGAGATAACATTCGCAGTTGCGTCGACCTGGTGGCGGCGATTGAAAATCGGCCGCCGGAAATAGCGCTCACTGGTGGCGTTCGAATAGTTTTCAATGACGCCGACGCGTTCGCTCGAGGCGATCACGCGCAGAGGCGAGCGCACACATTTAATCTCACACAGAACCACGCGAGCGCGCGCACACACGCGCACGCAGGGAGGGAAAGAGAGAGAAAGAGAGACAGAGAGAGGTAGTCTGCGAAAAGAGAGTTCACTAAACCGACGCTCGACGCCATCCAGGCAACGCCTTGATCGCGCGGGCGCGCGAATTTTTTTTCCGTCCGTTCTATAGGGAGAAAGTGGGAGAGAGAGAGAGAGAGAGAGAGAGAGAGAGACAAGGCGCGCTCTTTCTCGAGAAGGAGAGAAAGAGAAAGATCAGAACAGGATCTTGGGCTGCCTTTCCGTCCCCTCTCTCCGGTTCGAGTATATTTCTGTCTTGCTATAAGCGTCAGTTTACTTATATCCACTCGAATCGAGCGCTCTCACGTCGATTCCTTCGACATGCCGTCGTGTGCGTTTGATACGAACCACAGTATGAATTGCTTTCTTATATCTATATAATTATATACATACACACACACATATATATATATTATATATCTATATATTTATAGTTTCTGGAAATTGCAAACGAATTATCGTGGAGAGCGAAGAATATTTTTCGCTTCGGCTATCGAAGCTGCCTGCGAAAATTTGAATAATTAATTATTTAAAGATCATTTTGGCAATGATTTGTGATTGCTTTGATACGGTCTTAATATAACAAGAGTATCGAACGAAGTTTCTTTCATTGCTATGCATTAATTAATATTAAGCGTTCTCGTTTCAATTTAAAGTTTATCAGGTGAATGTTGCTTCATCTTCAGTAAGCCCCGTACGATAAAAGGTTCATAGAATATAACTTAGCTTGTCGAATATAATTTAACTGGACCCTAAAATTATGCACGGGCGTGTTGAATAGGGTTACAACGTGCTAAATAATAAAACGACTTACGGAAGACAAATGCATGTTTCCTGTTTTTCTATTTTGATATTGGCATAATAAATTTAAATTCGATGTGTAATTTTTGTAAATGGCATTTGTAAAAGAAAAAAAATACGCTAATGATCTATCTCCAATAACGCTCTAGAAATGCAAATCCTAAACGAACCATAAGACCGAAATCAATGACTCGCAGCACAGAAAGACCAATCCTACTAACAAGACGCCCTCATGTCCCCAACATAGACAGTTTCCGATTTTCTTTTCAATTGTACTTCGAAGTTATTGGAGGTGCAAAAATTTCGTAACCTGATAGAGGAACATTTTCAACATATCTTATAAACAATATAACATTGAAAAAAGTATTTGAAATATGCTCTGGTTTTTTTTCATTTTTATGATTCTGTGAAATCATCAACGCATACTGGTTTCAAGTAATTGGTAGTAAGAGATGTTTATTACAGAATCCACAGGTTTACTCATTCTTTTAAGAAGCAAGATAGGCTTTTGTTGATCCCTCTAAGTTCTCGATGGTTATAAAGACAGTGAATATGTAATTTCTAAAATTTGCCAGCAGATAAGCAATGAAAAACATGAGACATTATATCGGAATATTCGATCATATATGTGATGAAAATATAACCAGACTTATTAAATTCCTCCAGACTGCAACTGTCCCCTTTGAACAAACTTTTCTGGTATGTTGCTGCACTTGTCTGGACACTGTAATTGCATTGGTATATTTTGCTTGTTTACTCTGCCATCAGCTGTCAGAGATGTTGCATATGATTTAGTATGCTGAACACGATTTAAAAAATGAATAAAAGAATTTGCATTACGAGTTTTATTGCGAAAGTATAATAAAGTACAGTAATGGTCGTTAAATATTCCAAAGCAAACTTGCGCTGACTCGGCTATGAATCGAGCGACAGTTTTCGCATAGTATCCTGTTTTAAAAAATGGATGAATATGGGCTGAAGATGGACGCGCCCTGGCAGATTGGTTATAGTCAATATCGTCGAGCAAGCGGAAACAATGATTATGAGCTATCATTGATTTACGATTAGAGCGCTTACCGAGGGTATATCGTACTGATCATGTTGTAAATTCAATTTTGTGGACACACGTTAAAGACGTGAGAAAAAAGTTTGCATTTCACTAAAAAAAAAGACACCAACAATGACATCAAGATTTACTAAATGAAATGAATAGCGATTCTATATAGTCTTGCGAAACCGGTAATGCATCATGCGATTATGGTTATCACGTTGAAATTAAGGCACGATCGTTCACCGATAAAAATATTCGACGTTGCAGGAACGAAAAACACGAGAATTTCAATCAAACGGGATTAATATAATACGACTGTATATATATATATATAGTTTTTTTTACTTCACACTGCAAATTTGACCGGAGTTTCATATCCAAACGTTAAATGGTCAATTAAAGATAATAAATGAATGGTAAAACAAGAAACGACGAAATTTTGTTATAAAATCAACGAAAGCGATTGCATTATACGGATATAGCATCTGTTCATGCATTAAAGCTAGGTGGTCAGTATTCGCCAAGCGCAACGACACGTGGATACCACAACCATCGTTTCACGAGACATGATCCCCTGTTACTTCGTTTTGTATTCGCAAATTTGAAGAACCGCATAAGAGGAAGATATTCACTACTTATTAGAATACGTCTGCTTTTCTTGAAAATACGAAATTTTCCTTCGGGAATAAATATTATGATGCAAAATGAAAAGTTCTGTTTTTTTACCACATCGCATACGTAAACATTTTACTACGTTTATAATAAGAAACTGGAAAGCAGCATTATGTTTTTTACTTACCGACAATTATAAATGTAATGCGATGTGTAATGAGTGCGAGTCTTTTACATCGTGAAGACTTACTTGCACTTATATATACATACGTATACTGTACATACTTAGAACAGCCTTATATTTGCCTAGAATTTACAGGTACCGAATACTAACTGTACGGATGAGAGGGGTGTGGGCGATAGGAATTTTCGAAAGTATTTCATCACGCGATTCAAACAAAATCGCGACTTTTAACAGGTGAAAACGTTGCTGTATAACAGCCCTCGCATATTTGTAATCGTCCGATGGTTTCTCCTGTCTCTCTCTTCTCTCTCTCTCTCTCTCTCTCTCTCTCTCTCCCCTCTCTTACGTACAGGCGTATGAAACTTTGCGTGTGCACGCGCATATAAAGTGCCAATATCGCGCGCAAGTGCAAGAGAGGCGGTTTTACGATGCTTTAATGCAACCGCGACGGCAGAGAAAGGGGAGAAGAAACCGTCTCTAATCTCTCTGTTGAGGTGTAATGACATGAATTATTGTGCTGGATATATAGAAATCGAGTTTTTCCTACATACACTTGCGAGCGAGTATTTCTGCACCCCCCCCCTCTCTAAAACGGAACATTGGTATATGTATGTATATACAACTATCCCTCACCGCTTTACGCAATATTGGCTGAATATTTAAGACGCGCGGCGCTTTGCAAGCGCTCTTTGCTCGTTCGCGCTCCTTCTCGTGCGGTCCGTACGCTTGCAATGTGCTGCATTTTATAATAATTGTGCACTGCCGACGTCGTTAAGAGTTACGATTCGCTTCGATTCGTTCGACGTCCTTGGCTCTGTACCGGGCAGCTTTTTTATTCTAATATTGTACCTTTATATATATAACAACAGGTCCCTCATTCGTATAGAAATTTTTAATTGAAGAAATGTAATTTGCCAGCTGGCGGATACAAATTCAATTGGATAATTCGATTAAAGCTACAAATTAATTTTTTCCGTAAAATCTCTCTAGAAATCATGGACTAGGAAGAGGGAAACTGGCTATATAGAAAGCCAGAGGGATAAAAAGTCAAGCACTCTTTATTATACTGAGTTAATAGATTTTTCAGACTCGGTTAAGGTTTTGCATTACAAAAGAATAATTTTATTGAAGAAAAAAGATAGGAAAGGAAAAAAAGGCGGAGGGAGCCAACCTGCGAAGAAAAGATTTATTTTCGTTAACTCGTCGGAGCGCGAGCGAGTGCGGCTTCAATCAAAGTCAGCGAAAACGGGGAGGCGCGCGGCGCGCTCGCTGCAAAGGCAAAGCCGTCGATGATTTCACGATCTCTGAGGTCATGTCTCCCTCCTCCCACGATTAATATATATATATATATATATATATATATATATATATATATATATATATATATATCTAGTGCGCCTTTTCTTTGCCTATAAAACGGTGATTCAAGACACGATTTTTTTTTTAATTCAATTGATTGTTGAATGTATGAGAGATTCGTGCTCTCTTATTTTTCATCAATGAGAATAATGATAAAGATATACTTGTGCGCGCGCGCGTGTAGGTGTGGGTGTGTCTGTACCTGTGCGTATACTCAAACCACAAATTATTGAATCGCGCCTTTGATGGCCTCGCCGACGCTGTTTGTTAATCGGATCATTGAGTGAGAAAATTTTGTCACCGCAACACGACCACGCATATGCTCGCCCAAGCGTTAGTCGACTTTTTTACACCCCCTATATATATAGCATATATATATAATATATATATATATATATATTATATATATTATATTATATATATATCTTGCCTCCACGCCGCTTACTCGATCGGAAAGGTATCTAATACTTGGGACGGTTACGCTAAAGTCACTGCCGCTTTTGACCGGTACCTATTTTTATTTTCATTCTTTTTCTATTTGAGGGTCAATGGTGGGAGGATGATAATCAGGCTGCTTGTACAGCTACAGTTTACTATAGCTTTGTTTGGTATTTCAAGATATGCTGTCATCGGTTTTGTTCGTTCAGTGCTTACGGCAAAATCTGATGACGAAGAAATTCATTCTGGGGCTCGCGTATATATTTTAGGAAAATATGAAACGTATAAATGCGTCTTTGACAAATATAATATGAACATTACTCAAATGCTGATAGCACATCAAAGTTTGAAAAAGAATGGAAATTCAACGTTGAACTATAAGGATTTCGAGCCAACATAGATTTTTAATAGCGACGCCATGAACTAATAATTGACCCCGCATTATAAATTTCCAGACTTAAATTTAATCTGGAATTCGCCGAGTTAAAAATTGAAGTTTTTCATAGTCTTAAATCGCAATCCCAATTTGAATCTTTTTGTTAAAATCGGAGTTTTAGTCATTATCATTATTATATCTTGGTTGAGAAATTTGGTTTAGATTAATCAAACTTAATTTAAATAACAATGCATCTAAATCTCATGGTTTTGGGTCAGAATCATACGAGTTCGAATCATTCCAAATTTGCTCCAGATTTTAAAATGTGTCGAAAAGTGGTTTGCCCCGTTCAACCGCCAAAGATTGAGGATGATAAATTGGAGGCTTTCCACTTTGTAGATTCTTGTCAAAAATAAGAAGAAGTTACTGCATCTTTTGGAGGAACAAGGGAATGAGACACTAAGCCATTTCCAAACGTCTACAATCACCAACATTCATTTAAAATTTTGAGAATTGAGTGCTGCACTAAAGTGCTACAGAAAACCGTTTTTGGATTCCTTGACGTTACATTCAAGTATAAATTAAAAATGCCTCATGTGACATTCTTTTATTAATATAAATTACGAGCACGCGATGACTCACGAACTACATTTGGACTTTTCTTATTTACTGATTTATTTATTTATTTATGTATCTTTTTAATGAAAATTCAACAAAATATCTTGGTACAGCTATCCGAATTTCGTAATTCGCGTCATCCTCAAGATGGTGCGATAGATCGCGTGACGAAGTCGTTATTGCGCTATATATATATATATATATATATATATATATATATATATATATATATATTATACCTATATGGGATTACTGCTGCATCTTGATTTTGCGTATTTTCGATTTGTAAATTGCTAACCGCGCATGCGCGCGCACGTGCATCGACGAGGCCGGAGCGAGCCGCCTTTTGCGGTTTTGCGGGTGTTTTGCCAAGGAGCCGTTATATACGCGCACTCGCACGACTCACGTGACGATTTTTATTGGTTCACCGGTATGCGCGATTTCGTTCTCGTTCGAGCGCGCACAATGATACGTTTCTCGTTATGCTGACTGTAGGAATATTTTTGGCCTGGCCATTGCCCCTCGCTTGCGAGAAAAGAAGAGAAGGAGAGCGAAACGATTTTTTCTTTCCCCACGATTTAGGCAGAGGATTGATTTTTTCATCTCTCTTCGATTCCTTTTTTTTAAGCGAAAAATTAGGGTCAGTCTTAGAATTTAATCTTTAAACGAAATAGGAAACGTCGTCATTAATTGGCCGGTACGAATCTTTTTTGCTATAGATAAAATAGATGTTTTTTAATTTTTTATAACAAACGAATACTACTACTATATAGGATAATGAATTCGATGAAATATTAACTGTGATTTGTCACGGATTTCGTTTCATGCAACTCTGATAAAAGCCCTTTAACCTTGGTATGCAATATATCTTGGAAAAACGTATTACATGTACCGTGGTCACAATAATTAATCATTTTACGAGGAAAATTAAGGAGAAAATAACTACGCGCATCTGTACTTGATCGATGGGAAATCGTAACCTAGTAGAAACTTTTGTTTTTGCGAGGGATGCTCTTCCCCTATATATTTATACACGTGCGCGCACACACGCACACACTCAGGCACGTATACAGACATAAATATAAATGCCGATGCACGCTTCTCTTGATGTCATCAGTGTATATATAAATTTATTTGTACACGTACTTTATGGTTAAGTAAAGAATTGAATAAGCTATCGCTGAAAGTAGGGACAGGTTCATAACAATACAAGATGTGCTTATATTCATCTGAAGCTTTTCGGTTTTCCCTTGAAACCAGATTAAAGATAACTCGTAAATTACGGTTCGTTTAAAACTGATATTTTTTCTTCAACCAAATTAACATCCGGGTATAAGGTTTGATTTATAGTGGAGCACTGTTGGTAATGTGGCTCGTGACCAAAACACTGGCCCAGGATAAAACAAGCCAGCGAATGAAGCATTCGGCTATCAATTAGTCCTTCTGGATTATTCATGAATTCCGTTATCTTTCTCTCTCTCTCTTTCTATACATATACCTCCCTTATCTATCGATTACCGTTGGATCTATAGGATCGTTATATATCTACATATGTGTGTGTGTGTGTGTGTTGTGTGTGTGTGTGTGTGTGTGTGTGGTGTGTGTGTGTGTGTGTGTGTGTGTGTGTGTGTGTGTGTGTGTGTGTGTGTGTGTTGTGTGTGTGTGTGTGTGTGTTGTGTGTGTAAGTATATATATCTAAATTTTCATCCTTGGCCGGTGCAGCAGCATTCATTTACAACTCTCACATTTCATTCCGTGCATCAGCCGAGCGCCAGGTATATATATATATATATATATATATATATATATATATATATATATATATGCTTGCAGCTAAAAAATTTATTGCCCCTTTCCCAGAGTGAACGTCCATATAACATCCTCTCGAAACAAATTCAAACGAGCATCATCCGGGGATGGGAGGGAGAGAAAAATCAAGTTGCCGCCTGGAACTTTCAAGAGGCTTGAATACAAGAAAGAAGCACAGACGGGGGAGATGGAAGGGAAGAGTGAGGGGCAGAGAGAGAGAGAGAGAGAGTGAGAGAGAGGGAGCGAGAGAGAGACAGGTTAAAATCCGCGCCTTGTTTCTATATAGCCACAACGGTATTATACCTTTCGGGGCGGAGCTCGAGTGCAACGTGACTGGCATTGTTACTTGTAACTCCTCGCCTATGTACTATTTTATCGGGATTCCTAAAAGATCACGCACGCGCGCGCGTCGGCCACGTTGCACGACCGTCGCAGGGATACGAGACGCGGACCGCGGCGCGTATATACAATGATATCGGCGACGAATAAATCAAGTCTTCGCGCGCGCGCGCGCGCTGAAAAACTCCTCGGGCACGCTTCGGTAAATACGCTCTGCGCGTATTCTCTCGCGTATGAAATTGGCGCTTATGGCCCGTCCGACGGCGCGACTCGAACGCGCGATACACGCACATAATGTATACAATGAAAATCAAGAGATCAAATTACTTGCTTGTCATCGAAGCTCCATATAAAGTGTACTTTATGTTGCCGCGATGGGCTCTATTCGAAGTGATAATACACAAGTGCGCGCTCACATGGTAAAATGGTAAAATGGTAAAATGGAAAACGGGGTGAATATGAGAATTGAAAACAAAGGTAAATTCTAATGGTAAAGAGATGACTAGCATCCATATTATTATACGCGTGAAGTTTTGAAAAATTCTGACGTGCATCTTTGTGTTTCGAATATAAATAAATTATACGCTTAAAAATTGTAAACACTCCCAATTTCTTCGGTTGTCAAATTCTGGATTAATTGTCGAGATCAAGGTCATATTCATTCGTTTCTAATTATAGAATTGATTAGTCACTTTTCAAAAGCTATATATATATATATATATATATATATATATATATATATATATATATATATATAGATAGATAGAGAGAGAGAGAGATTCCAACCGAAAGAATGTATTTTTTCTTTTTACGCGCGTTAATGGATTATTTATATACGAAGTAATTTTCATCGAATAGTCTGACTAAATTAACCTCTTATCTACTGATACATTCGGAGTGATTGCGGTGATAAAATATACTAACACCTACGCAACCTGCGTTAACAACGATATTTAAAAATCTATCGTTCGGAACAGAATCTTAGCTAATTGAGAAAATTTTCATTGTGAGGTCATTTAACTTAGTTCAGCTGAATCCCTAATTCTTCCTCTCGGTCTCTCTCCGTCTCTCTCTCTCTCTCTCTCTCTCTCTCTCTCTCTCTCTCTCTCTGTCTCTCAGAGCGATGGCATTTCATTTTTCATCAGCCGAGAGTCAAAATACCGACCGATCGGTGCGTCAAGTACCTTCTCCTCATCCCCCTGCCTCAACGCGCACGCAGAGACGGCACGATCTCGAGCTTATACCAGGTGAAAAAGCGAGAAGGTGAATCGGACAAGTGCAGCTGAGGGTTATAGAGGAATGAATGGAGGGTATTATAACCTGCCTCTCTCATTCTCTCTCTCTCTCTCTCTCCTCTCTCTCTCTCTCTCTCTCTCTCTCTTTCTCTCGTCGCACGAGAGCAACAAGTACGCATTGTATATAATTCCAAAAAGGCGAGAGGGGAGGACAAGAGTAAGAGAGAGAGAGAGAGAGAGAGAGAGAGAGAGAGCGACACGAAGCCCCCCTCGACTCTGGAATCTAGTTTTGGTTTGGCAGGGTGGGGTGAGACTCGAATCTCGTTTCTGTACGTCTCTCTCTCTCTCTCTCTTCTCTCTCTCTCTCTCTCTCTCTCTCTCTGTTTCTCTTCGAGTGGGGGAGCAGCTCGCGCACCTGAGGGAAAGACCGCGCGCTCTCGCGCGCGCCAGAGGTCGACGCACGTATATAATATGTACCGCAGCTAAAGCGGTGCAGCGTCGTGCGCTCTCCTGCCTTCTGCTGACTGCCTTTCGTCGTCGTTGTCACTTTTTTTTCTTCCACTTCTTTTTCAGGTCTTCGCCTGTTCTCTCCCTTCTCTCTCTCTCTCTCTCTCTCTCTCTCTCTCTCTCTCTCAGCTTTTTTCTTTCGGTATATACCGGAGTGTAAGCAGGTCGACGAGAGTTGCCTTCCTCTTTTCGCTGCCGGCGACCAACGACGACGAAGGCAGAAACATTATATATATAATATATATATATATATATATATATA
>JACCIC010000058.1:2905000-2940000 GCA_018907035.1 Sycobia sp. Sy_11 | reverse complement strand
GCCCCATCTATATGTTTTGCGTGCGGCGAAGGCGAGGGCGGGGGTGCTCGCTTGAAAATGCGTTCACTCTAGCGTGCAAAAGTTCTCTCTTATTCTCTCTCATTCTCCTTCTCTCTCTCTCTCTCTCTCTCTCTCTCTCTCTCTCTCTCTCTCTCTCTCTCACCTTCACTGTGCAATGCGCACCAGTGGCTACGAACGATGGTATACATATAAACATCCGAATCCAAAAGATTCTTCGCGATCCATATAAACGTTCTTTTATTGTATATACAAACATCGACCCCAGGAGATAATAAAGTGTAATCTTGACGAGCGAATAAACTGGAAGAATTCGGGCGCGCGTGCGTATTTGTTTCTTTGCGCATATATATCTGTTACAATGCAGCACGGCTTCTGGCGATAATCGTTAAGCGGTGAATATACTCGCCCCTCCCCCCAGACATTATACGCATCACTATTTACAGGTGTTTATACATATATATATATATATATATTGCATATGACCGAGGATACATATCGCAGGATACCCTTTAAGTACACGCGTACCAGAACCTTCCCTGTTTTTCCTTCTACCAGCGCATCGGTGTCCGACGTTTTCACTCTTGGTCGTTTATCCACACGCGCATTGTACTCGATGATGGGGGGGGGGGGGTGGAATTCACAGCGGGTTCTGCATTTGTGAGGAAACAACTAAGAGGAGGGGCGACGCAAAAAAAGTATAATGTGCGCGCGTGCGTGCGTGTCGTCGTTGCGCATGTATTATGTATATATATATATATATATATATATATATATATATATATATATATATATAAAATATATAGACGTATATCTGAGCTATACCCACTTCTCTTTTCCCACGCGAAAAGCCCCCCTGAAGAAAAAGGTTGAACAGGGGAACAGGTCATATATATATAGGTGGAGCGACAGGTTGTACAGTTTCTTTTTGATATGATCTCCTTCACTCTCTCTCTCTCTCTCTCTCTCTCTCTCTCTCTCTCTCTCTCTCCCTCCCTCCCCTCCGCCTTCGTTGATACGCGCGCGTTTCTTCGGTACACATTCCACTAAAACCTCACGCACGCATTATGTACGCAAGGTCGTCTCAAGACTTATATCCCCCAAGATCGGAATTCTATAAATCCTATACACTCTGGATTATTATACACATATAGATGTAGACCAGAGATAGTCGCGACGCGTCCTTATCTGGAGTCCTCGGCATTTACGGAGATTATATCGATATAGGTAAATTGTATGCAGTCGATGCCCTCTCCCTCTTTCCCTATCTCGCCCCCCCCCTCCATCACTGCGTGTTTGTCCCTCTCAGGTAGGCCCTCTACAACTAAATATAAGATAATCAAACCATGAGCTACGCAGAGGTTCTTACCGCATAGGGAACGAAATGGGACTGCTCAAGTATCGGAAGCAATTCTTTTCTTTGACCGTAACGACCAACAAATTAATAATAATAATTTGAAAAGATATCAACACGTATACAAGGTTTAAAACAAAATTGGTTAAATCAAGGTGAAACTTTTTCGATCCTCTGCACTTTCACTTTTCGCACTCAACTCTCTGGAATACGTATATTATAAAGGTCTCTTGCTCTTCCCTACGTCGCGCGAGAGGAAAACGCGGGAAACGCTTATTATCCTTATCTCACCGATATGAATAATGTATGTGTATATACATACATACATACATATATATATATATTAGAGAGGAGATAAGTAAAGCCGAGCGCGAATCGAGCGCGCGCACCGCCTCTGCAGTAGCGCGTCCCGGTGGGTGGGAGAGAGAAGAATATATACCGAGGCGCGGTATGGACTCGCGATGCGAAACGAAGGTTGACACACCGACGACGCGGCGTCGTCGAGAGACAGCGAGGGAGGAGGGTAGGCGGAGGGGCCGTCGTCGTTCACAATATAATACGCGTTTATGCGTGCGCGCCCGCGCCTCTTTTTTTCATATGCAAAAAAAAAACAACAATAATAATAATCATGATAATGATAATAATAATAATATAATAATAGAGCAGCTAGATATAATACACTCGCGCGTGCAAAGTGCAATGTATAATGAGCTTATCGGCTACGCATTTTTCTGCGTGAGAAAACGACCGATACATACACCTATAACATATATATATATATATATATATATATATATATATATATATATATATATATAGTACATATTCTGTCGAAAAGTTTTTACGTTTATTAACTAATTATAAAAAAAAAGAATCTGAATTTTTCGAATTTTTAGCGCGTCCCGAACGAATAAATCGTGTTTGATAATATGCAAATGTATATGCCGATCTTAAATGTCCAGTCGAGAAAGATGCTAATAAGTATATATTCGCCACTGGGACAAATCATCATGGCTGCTCAGCTATCTCTATACACGTGGTAGAATATCAATTCCTCAGAAATGAATAATAAAAAGACAAACGTTTTCAAATATGTTCAATTATATTTTACTAAAAACCTATTGAATGTAAAGAAAAATGAACGATACAAGTAGAAAGACGTACGTCGGAATATCAACAAAACTGTCAACCTTATCGCGACTATATCTGTTCTTGTCGACAATCTCTTAGCTGTTCTTAGTTCGAGGCTGCGATCGAAGCGATTTTTTACAATCGCGCTTTTAACTACAAACAATATAACAATTTTCATTCGGAATAGTGTTAAACTAGACTCAACCGGTCTTCCATCCCACAATAGACAAAGATACGAAAGTTGATATTAAGATTATATATCGTATGTTTTTAGATTTTGTTATCGAGAATATGAACGCAAAAACCAAACAAAAAAAAACAAACAAACAATTCTCAGTCAATATTCTTACGTTCCAGAAAGTCCGAAATACTTTACAAGCTTGAAATTTTCATCTTCGCGTATAGCAAATTCCAAAATACTATTATTATTATTATATATGGTGTATATAGCTTCAATAAGAGAGCATTGGCCTTAGGATCGGCAATTTCCTAAATAATATATCTCGAGAGCTCACCCTAAGGCTCTCTCTCTCTCTCTCTCTCTCTCTCTCTCACACGCGTGCTGTATGTACAGTAATTTGTAGTCTTACTCCCCCACTATTTCGTAAAAAAAAAACAATACGAAAGGGAAAGAGAAAAGGCACGTCGCGATGACCACCCGTACGATGAACGGATAATTCATTTCTATATACAGCGCCGGGAAAGGGGGGCATATATATAGAGAGAGAGAGAGAGAGAGAGAGAGAGAGAGAGAGGGAGAGAGCGAGGGTGAGAGATCCTGTACCTTGAATGCAATTCTTTCACTAAAGGAAGAAAAATGAAAAAATAAATAAATAATGAAATAAAACAGCATTAATAATAATGTTTTAATTAGAGATAGAGCAGCGAGGGAGAAGAGTATATATAACAGTCGCTGATATGCAGCAGCAGTAAGACTATCGGAAGCAGACGATGAAGAAGAAGAAGAAGAAGAAACAGTGGTGCGTGTATTAATCTCTCTCTCTCTCTCTCTCTCTCGACCCGCTCCCTGTACCGCTCCCAAAATAGTCCAGACGAATTAGACTGTTGAATGAGCATTTTCTCCAGTAAGACGTGCTTTCAATGATAGATTAGGATTCATGGAATATGAACATAAATTCTCAAGATTGTAGCAGATCGGAAAATTATTGCCTTATTGCAAAATAACAAAACAAAAATAAAACAAAAAACAAAGACTCTTTTGTTTATTTTTTCATCAACAGTTTCAAAAGCACCTTTCATTTCGGAAAATGTCATCTCCAATAGTTGTGCAGGAACTAATTCCAAAGAATAGTGCATCCCCGACACGAGAAATCACTTTTTATCAACATTTATTAAAAAAAAAAAACAAAAAAAAACACAAATTCTATAGACTCACGAACAAAAGCCATAAATGGACCAATCTTTTCATCAAATTCTTCATTACAACATTAATAACTAGCTAAAGAAAAAAATTCTCAACTCGCGTTCGTCGCGTTCGAAAGTTTAAGGAATCAGTGTTTCTTGTACAATTTTTTTAAAATATAATCAAATCCAAATAATTTAATTATCATAATTCTGCAATAGGTCGACGGTTTGGTGTTGAAATGACGGTTTTGCTATTTAAATCGCGCTTCGTAATCTTGTACAAATTGTGAGCACGGAAAAAGTAATATTTTTCAATTCTAACAGTCATATTGCTTTATGTTGACGCCGATTTTTATCTTGGAATTTTGAAACAACAATAAAGAAACAAGTTGCCGATCTGCTACCATTCCGAGAATTTAAAGTCATATACTGTACGCACTAATCGATCATTGGGTGTAAAAACATTTCTAGTGGAAAAAATCTCGGAAACTTGGTAATTTTGCACCGAACTTGCCGAGGATCAAAAGAGTGGAGCACGCACCTTTTATTCGCAACTGAGTGGTACAGAAAGAATGGAAGAGAGAAAAGGAGGGAGGGAGAGAGAGGGCATAAGAGAGAAGGATATATATATATAAAAGAGAAAACGAGTCCTTTTACACGGAAGAGCGAGAGAAGAGAATAATGCCGTTATATGCGCGCGTGCAGCACACATGCATGGAGCTCGGTAGCGCGCACTCAAGTCGCCTCCTCTCCCGGCCAGTGGTGCTCTCCACAGGTCCCGACCCGCATCGGGCTTCCACCATCAGCAAACGTCCTCGATATACGTATGCGCGTGCACATGAACAAACGGAGAGCGTGTGCGCGTGAGCGCTCGTGCGCCTCCGCGCGAACGTGGGGGCTGTGGTGGAGGAGAGAGCGGTAATCCGCCCATTGGGGACGGAGAGGAGGTGGAGAGGGCTTCGTTGCTTTCCGAGTCTCGGGTTCATCCCGATGCAATGCTGCACACATTAGCAAAAACGGCGGGACTTGTACATCTACTGTGTGTGTGTGTGTGCGCGTGTGTGCGCGCGCGCGCGTGCGTGGGCACGTGTGTGTTTCAGATATAAATGCACGCGCTGTGAGCCCTGCTTACGCTTACGCTGCTGCTCCTGCATCATCGAGAGCAGCGGCCGCGCGCAATGCGCAATCGCAATGAACGGCCGTTATTGTTACGTATAATTCCGTAGCACTTTATACGTATATACCGAGTCTCTCTCTCTCTCTCTCTCTCTCTCCTCTCTCTCTCTCTCTCTCTCTCTCTCTCTGTAAGGCGCACATGTACGCACACAGAGAGGAAATTCACCTATTTTCATATAATACGCTCGAAGTCCTGGTGGAATATTTCGAGAACTATAACAGTTTTTCAAAAAACAAACTGAAAAGAAACTGGAAGGAGAATCTGTAAATCCAAGCGGCTGTGCGAAAAATTCACAATTTTGGGTCAGAGTGCTAAATAAGAAGTTTTAAGAGGAACCTCTACTTTTTATTAACGATTTCTAAGCGATTTAAAATAAGTCCAAACATATATCTGAAACTTTTTTGTCGTTCATTTGCATTTTTGAACAATCTTTTTCTCAAAAAATAAACAGTTAGAGAAAAAAAATTGAAAGTCAAGTATGTTT
Organism: Sycobia sp. Sy_11; assembly: GCA_018907035.1. NCBI lineage: Eukaryota > Metazoa > Arthropoda > Insecta > Hymenoptera > Epichrysomallidae > Sycobia > Sycobia sp. Sy_11. The sequence continues at coordinate 2,934,471 of JACCIC010000058.1, read as the reverse complement.
CGGAAAATGAAAGAAGACAAGAAATTCTGAGATATTTCTATATATATCTGGACACAATTGGAATCATAAAATTGAAATTGTTAAACAGCGACAAAAAGGAGACTTTTTCAGTTCTTGAATAAGAAAAAAAATATATATATATATATATATATATATATATATATATATATATATATATCTGGTATGTTTAGGCTTACTCGAGGTACTCTATAGGGCAAAAATTGTATCAGTTATTCATACAGCAAGAACGAAGCGAGTTTGCTGGACAAGAATCAGAAAAACCCGAACATATTGTTTTGTGCAATATTACGTACAAAAGTTTCGTGCTATTTAGATGAGCGCACGTCGTATTTAATGATATATCTGATGCTTTTTTACCCGTTTTCTCTCTCTCTCTCTCTCTCTCTCTCTCTCTCTCTCTCTCTCTCTCTCTTTCTGTGCCACCGAGCTAAGTAGCACACTCAATAATCAATTTCTGATATATATTTATATATTTTTAAGCGCTACTTCCTCGTAAGAGAACTTGATACACTTAGAGCTTATTGGTATTTAACGTTCCAATTAATTAGCGTATTATAAATTTTTTTCCTCCTTGTGTGAATATTTACAGATGTTATATGAATAAGCCTCTGTCTTAATATAGTGCATATTAAATATTTTTAGTAGGAATAAAATGCATTCGTACAGTCTCTCTCTCTCTCTCTCTCTCTCTCGCACACACACACACACACACACACACACACACACACACACACACAACACACACACACACACACACACACACACACACACACACACACACACACACACACACACACACACACACACACACACACACACGTGCGCACGCAAACATCAGGGAGGAGTTAATTGTAAGAATTTCTCCTCCCCCTACCTAGTTTTCAATACTGTTCAGTATCAACTGTAAGGAGGCTGCTCTATTTAAAGAAATTAGTAACGGCTGTATTATAACAGAAAGAGATAATATAGCGTTTATTAATCTTCGATTAATTAGGCGTCGTCAACAGAGGGAGAGAGAGAGAGAGAGGGGGGCGGACAATTCAGTCCACTATATATACGTAGCAGGAACTAATCTAAAGAAAGAGTAGAAAATGGCAAGTATTTTTAATGAAATTTACTAAACAGTCGCACTGCAATGGCACAACTTAAAACATATTAAACACACATACGACACTACAACTGCCCGTCCCGCCACTCTCTCTCTCTCTCTCTCTCTCTCTCTCTCTGTTCGTTAAAGGTCAAGAATGAAGTCCTGCCAAAGGAAAAGCAATGGTCGTAAAGAGCAAATAGCGCATGCACAGCGGTAAATCACGGAAAGATCGTAATCTTTTACTGTGCTCGGTCGATTGCTTATAGGTAATACACACACCCATACCCACGCCCACCCGCACGCTCACAGTCGCACGTACACACACGTTTCGCCTATTCTAGACTTCTAGACCTATGTATCTTCTATATTTCCCACATTAGTATATAACAGATGAAATATTTAAAATACTTTATCCCCAGCACTCAGCTCTCTCTTTCTCCTCGTTTGTCTCACTGACCGGAAAAAGAAAATGCTTGCACGGTGCGTGTGTATATGTGTATGTGCGTGCAAAAGAGAAAGAGGATGAAAGAGAGAGAGAGAGAGAGAGAGAGAGAGAGAGAGAGAGAGAGCGATCAAAATCCCAGACATCCATTTCCGGATAATTTTTCACTCCTGCAGAGATTATTAGAGAGGGCCATTGATATTTCACTCTATGCACAAAATAGACATATCTAAGCATGTGTATATATATATATATATATATATATATATATATATATATATATATATATAGAGAGAGAGAGAGAGAGAGAGAGAGAGAGAGAGAGAGATGGGAGGGGGGGTTAAACCCGATGGGAGATGGAGTATAAGGGAGAGACTGTATAGAGTAATATAGGACCGATCCGTCGTCGTTGCTGCTGGTTCGAGGATCAGAAAACGTGTGCGCCTTCCGTCGAACACGTGTGAGCTCCCGTCTGAGGCTTCTACCCCTCCCCCTGCCCTTCCGTCTGTTTTGTCCCCTTACATATATATATATATATATATATATATATATATATATATATATATATATATATATATAGAGGCGAGGCAAAAACTCCTGGGGTAGGACAGAGAAGAGGAGGAGGTAAATTCTCAGATATAGACTCTGCGCGTGACTTTTTCCAAAAGGCAAAGGACGTGTTGCTCAAATAATACACACGCGCGCGAAGTCAAACAGCAGCAATATGTATGAACGTGCACATTTATACGATGGGGCTTCTATTCCGTGGACAATACACCGGGGGAGGGGGCGGAGACAATACTCGAGAGGAGAGGATTTTTGGCCTTAAAGTGGGCAATGTTTTATAAGTTGCACGCTAATCACCAGCCACTGCACTATTACAATACATATCGATACATATGCATATATAGTAGATGCACGTGCCGTCCAGATTCTGTACACGTTCCCCCCCTCCCTTCCCGAGCCAAGTATTTCATCCTGGCTTCCTAGCATCTCATTCATTTATAACAAATTTTCTTACTTTTAGTATGAGCTGATTACTTATTTCAATCGACAAATCGAACAGTTTCAAAGCAGCTAATATGTGGTAATTGAAATTTTTTCAATTAATGGCTACTTCGTATATTTAGTCCAAAATCTTTTTAAATAGGCGAAAAGAAATACAGCTGAATCTCACTGTTATGTTTGAAATTTTTGCGCCGATTCCATATTTGAAATATAATATAATGAAATACTACAGAGTAGACTTATTACAGACAAAATTATCGAATTGATAACATTTTAATATTCGCAGATCATTGATTCACATAAGCTGATTCGTATAATTACTAAAATCGATGTACAATTTCATACTCTTCGGCACTCGTTGCTTTTTTTTCATTTCATTTTAATTTTTTTATGTTTACAAAGCCTAAAGGTGATCAACAAAAAATATTATGTCCAATATATAAACATAATTTCCTTTATAAGGATACCTTCTCTATGGTTTTCTCCAATATATATACATACATACATACGTACATAGACTACATTGTAATATCGACAGCCAAAGTTAAAAAAGAGAAAAATCGGAGCAGAAGCCGCACGGCGCAGGCCGCCGACTCTCTTTAGTCGTCGAGACGTCGACATTCACGCACGTGGTCTTTTCTCTTTTCACTCTCTCTCTCTCTCTCTCTCTCTCTCTCTTACACTCACGCACATATAAATACGCACCCCCCTCTCTGTCCTGTCCCGGTGAACTCTGCTGCTTGAAACTAACCGCTGATAGGAACAGAAACAAACGAACGATGTAGAGAATGGAACCGTATGAGAGTAGATGAGAGGGAGAGAGGGAGGCAGAAAGAGGAAAAGAGAGAGAGAGAGAGAGAGAGAGAGAGAGAGAGAGAGAGAGAGAGAGAGAGAGAGAGAGAGAGAGTAGAGAATGCACCGGGACGAAGAGATGTAGGCGCCAACAGGGCGAGCAGGAGAGGAAGGAACCATTCTGGCATTTATCTTAGCCCGGTGTTTTCGTGTGTCCCTTGCCTTCGTGGGAGTATAAAATGCGCTATATATCAGACAAGCGGCACACACATGCACACACGCATGCGCACCTCGGGTACATTTATATGGTTCTTCGTATAATATTTACTACCGAGAATATGGCTGTGTGCGCGCGCGCGCGCGTGTATTTCGCGACACTTTAAGTTCTCCCGATGCAGCATTTCTCCACACATTGAAAAAGTAATATCGTTTAACGAGGCACTGCCTCCGAGCCCCCCTCGCCGCCGCTCGTTCTCCTAAAAAACGCGGACAGCGAGAACAAGAAATAATCTGTTGTCCTCTTTCGCTCTAAACCTTTTAGTAAATCTATATTCAAAACTAATTTTCTAATGCAAGAGGTTTAACATCGATCGTCGTGAGTGCGAGTGAGTTCGGTGGTATATACAAACTACAGAGGTATATGTGTGTGTGTGTGTGTGTATATCGTGAACCACGAATATAAGTGAGACAGACAGACCGAAAGACAGAGAGAGAGCGAGAGAGAAGAGGAGAGCGTGTGCATAAGCGCGTGCCAGTCTGCGCACGTTATAAATCGCGATATATACCATCCAAAATTGAGTATCCGAAAATGAATAAGGTTTCTGACCTTACTTTCAACCAAGGGCTTTTGGCCTAACTTACTTGATGATAAATTGTAATAAAAACGGGGGGGGGCGGATTTTTCCACATTGGCCCATGTTCGAAGTTACACGCTTCCAATATCGTCAGAGCGACACTCACGAGTAGATAGCGCTCGAGATATTTATCGGGAGAAAAATTCAGATCGATAGGTGAGACACGCCTTGATGGACAAGGAAGACGAATATACAAGATAGAGATAGATAAAAAGATTCAGTTTTATTTGTACAGTAAGATACAAAGATACAAGGAGAGAGAGAGAGAGAGAGAGAGAGAGAGATATGATAGAGGTAATTCAATAAGGATAAAGGAACGTCACTTCATCCTCACTTTCCGCACTCATTATACCTATAATTGATCCCACAGTGTGTTTGTGCGCCTGTTTATAATAGTTCATGATATAGCTTATATTAGCGCAAAGAGAAGCCCCGAGAGCCGTATCCATCTATATAATCTCAGAGTTTACGCAATGATCGCAATTATTTATTAGTCTTCGCTGTTATGTAGGCTTTTTTGTTCCTCAATAATCAGAGCTTTTGCTCTGCACATATAATCCATTAATTTTTAGATTGTCGCTTATAAGAATATTACGAAATAAATTAAGAATCGTCTCAAACCCTGAAACTGCATTTCGCAGTATAATAATGCAGTATAATGCGATTGATGTTTTATAATAAAATGTTTATATAAGCGTATGTACGCGCACGCGCGCACACGCACACACACATATAAATTATAATTCGGACAATTGATTAATGCCGATTAATGCACTCTTCCAATGTATCCTATTCCATGTGTGTGTGTGTGTGTGTGTGTGTGTGTGTCTTGCTGTACAGGGGAAAATTTTTTAATCGCTATAAACGGTGTCGCGCAGTTGCAAAAGACCGTGCGCTAAATCGATAAGCATATAACAGCTGTTTCATTCTCTCTCTCTCTCTCTCTCTCTCTCTCAATCTCATTTTCGCGATTGATTATATTAATATATATGTTGCAGACATCGGCAATTACGCTAACCAAAGTCAAGATGATAAAACCGATGACTTTCATCTCTTGCTGATCATATTTTGCACGAAAGCTTATAGAGGAGATGGGAACAGAAAGAGAGAAAAAAACGGCTGTGCGTGCACCCTGGTATATTTAACGTGTAGCATCAGTCTTGTCTCTATCGCGCTCCTGTACTTAACTCGAGATAATCGGCTTATTCTCTTTGATATATATATATATATATATATATACATACTATACGATTTTTTTTAATTTTCTGTTTTGATTGGAAGAAATTGTATTATCGGGCCGACTTTCTTTTATATATGTGATTCATTGTAAGAATTATCTGTGTATCGGTATCATAAAATTGTAAGAAAATAAAAAACAAAAGTAGTATAAAAATTAATTTGCATTCAAATCTCTCTATTTTACGTAATGTATGTAATAAACGGATTTGTGTAATCGTTAGATAAGCTCTGGTTTTATTGTAATAAAAAAATACAGATCAGGTTATTCAAAATAAATTTGGCAATTAAAAGAAGAGCCCTCAAGCACAACCAGTTATTTCTCGTAAGAAAAGGATGAGAAACATCCATGGATTCAGGGAATCCAGAAAGAGAAGGCGGGATACCGGTCTCTCTCTCTCTCTCTCTCTCTCTCGCTTCTCGTGTACAACCCCTCCCCCATATAATAATGGAATATTGAAACTCGGTGTAGAAAACAGAAGGGACGACAGACTCGGGAAAAAAATCTCGTCGGCGAGAGACATAGAAAGAGAGAGAGAGAGAGAGAGAGAGAGAGAGAGGAGAGAGGGAGAGAGGGGGAGCCGACGAAGCCGGTTTCCTCTCATCCTCTGTCCCACTCGGTCCCACCGCAATCGAACGTTTCAATCTGATGCCGACCGGAGAAAGAGTGCGGACGCGCAGTGCAACCAACTCAAAACGAGCGACGAGAAAACACATACACACGCGCGCATAGTAGACCCCACGCATATACGCACAAACCCGCGCGCGAAGGGCTCTTGCAGAATGAGAGAAAAAGTTGCTGCCATCACTGTGCGCGCACGGGCTAAGGTACAATAGTATTGGTGCGCGCGCGCGCGTTTGTGTATATATATATATATATATACATATGACGGGCGCCACGCGGCATCACTTCTCCCTGGCAAGGACGTTCGCGTGCAACTCGTCCGATGCACGAGAGGGATCACATACATATAACTACGGCGAGTTTAATATACATGTACTTACGCACCCGGTTATATACGCGCCAAGCGTCGTGGCTCGACGTCTTGGATACGCCAGTATACGGAGAGGCAGAGAGAGGGAGTGAGAGAGAGAGAGAGAGAGAGAAGGGGCGGCGACCATACCGGAGGGAGCCGCGGGTCAGCTCGGTCATCGGCCCTTCGCTGAGGGCTGGAGCAGCGGAGCCTGATGCTGCTGCTGCTGCTGCTGCTGCTGCCGCCGCCGCCGCCGCCGCGCTCCGCGGCATCGGCAGCAACTGCGGCAGCAGCGCGCTCGCGCGACAAGAAAATCGCGCGAGTATGCCGAACCGAACCCGGTGCCAGTTGCGGCGGCAGCCGCACGCAACGCGTACGCGCACAATACGCGGGACACGCGCGCAACGAAAGGAAACAAAAAGCAACGAAAAAAAAAGAGAAAAGAAACGGAGAGAGGCGGGAGAGAACGGGGAGGAAAGGGGGAACGCGCGCGCGCGCTCGCCGCGGTGCATTCTAATATGTAACGCGGAGGCTGGCTCGCGCGAAGGGGGCGCGCGGCGCGAACGAGAATGACCGCGATGCCGCGGACTCCTCCTGGCCTGCGCGCAAGTGTGCGAGAGTATGCGTGCGCGAGCTTCTTGAAAATGTGGAACAGCGCCCGACGGAGTGCCGCGATCTGCATAGTTTTCGAAAAGTGAGCCGGCACGCGCGTGCTCTCTCTCTCTCTCTCTCTCTCTCTCTCTCTCTCTCTCTCCGTCTGACGATGATTTATCTGTACGAGATAAGTCGAGAGAGGGAGTGATGAGAATATGATAATATAATGAAATTTTTTGATTATTATAATATAATTAATTTATTAAACTTTAAAGCTATTGATTCAATTTGAATAATGTGACAACGGCATTGTTCGTTCGAAATTTGGTTTAGCAAGTCTAAGTCGCCGAAAAATGATAAAATGTTGAAAAATAATTATGAAAATTAATGACTACAAATGTCTGCACCTATTTAAATATCTGCAGAATATCAAAGTATACAATACTTTAAATTAATACAAGACGTCATTGTGCTTAATTTTCAATATACAGAATTTTGATAACCCCTAAGTACTTCCAACTTATGTAAATAGCCTGAATTATTAACGAAATCATTCAAATAAATCATACCAGGTAAAATGGCATAATAAAATATAAATAAAGATTTTTACAACTCACTTATTAGTTACTTAATAATATTAATGATTTTACTTGTTATTGTTCTATTTTCTATATAAAATTAAGATTCATGTATTTATTGTTCACTTATCTATTACTATTATTCTTAACACATTAATTCAATTTACAGTATAATGCTAAAAATTTCATTAACGAACTTTTCTAAAATATCAATGTCAATACCGCGCCATTTCTTCATTTGATCATATAGCGCTTCGTAAAACAGTTTATTTTCAAAATTTAATTTTTCATCGTAATTGCGAATGAAAACAATTCTTTTATGATTATTATTGTTGTTGTTATTGTTGTTGTTGTTCTTCCTCTTATTTCACGTCACTCTAAATTTATGCTCCCAAACATTGATGCTAATCAGGGACGGAGGCCTACGATCCGTTTGTAAACAAAACACGTATAAATTTTTACAGAGGTCCTTTTTTTGAATCTGTCGAGACGGAGACCTTGAACTCTCACCACCGAATTACGGACAATACAACATGTTTTCAAACGGTCAATGAAAACGTAAAATAATAAAAAAATTTCAAACTTATTTTCATCAACAATTTATGCTTGTTAAAATCAAGAGCACTCAAGTTTAGAATATATGAAAAATCTAGATATCGCAAACTCGTAGGCTTATTTATATATGCTACTGTATTTAATAATAAACTTTTAACATATAATCAATTAAAATTAACCTTACAATTCGTTTTTCAAAGACCACAGGTTTCCTGGTGTCAATTTTTATGAAAACGTGTAGAGGTTTTTTTTTCAGTTTCATTGAAAAATATTTTTAAAAATTATTATTTTAGATTCATTCGTCAAAAAATGAAGAAAGAAACTCTTTTTTATTATTCATAATTTGTAGTCTTTTGTGAATGTTTGATTTTTGGAATCGTGAATATCTTATTGAATATAGAATTTTCAAATGTATAAAAACGGTTTATTAGGTATATTTGCGAGTGCTTTTACCGAATTTTTTTATAGCACTTCCGTAATAGAAAATTTTTATAGTTAATTTTCACAACAACAACAAACAAATATTTTGTCAATTTCATAAAACTTATAGTTCGTAACAGACTCGTATTCTTTTGATGAGACATATATAATTAAAAAATATACGTTAAAAAGTAATATTTATAAAATCATAATAAAAATGGGATTTTCGTAAATTTACCAACATTAGGGAAATTCATGGTGAGAAATTTCGGTTGCAAAGAAAGTATTAATGGTGATGGTTATTGGTTAAATGTAACTCTTTAAATCAAAAATTATTTAGTTCATCGATTTTTGTCGATTTTTCTATATGAGTAAAATTTGAAGATGCGCATATTTTATGGTCGCATAATCGTGACATGTAAGAAATTCTTTGTTTACTCACGAAAAGGTCGTAGCTTGGAATGGGTTAGAGAATCAAAAAAAGTATATATATATATATATATATATATATATATATATATATATATATATCATATATATACAACACTCTGGACTCATCTACGTACCTGCAACAAAAACAACAAAATTAAATATTAGTAATTTTCCAACATGATATAATGGCAATTATGAAAACACAGAAACTTAAATTATTGCGTTCTGGCAGATTTTTAACATTCGACATAGAGGATTCGTATACCCGTCTATCTATATACTTTAATAGAGGTTTTTAATCGTCCCAATGTGAAAACCCTCTTAGATCTCGTATTATTTCTTGTAATGAATTATATTCGCATATTATATATCAACGACCGAGGACCTAGAAATACAAAATCCGAGACGAGCAATTTCAGAGCCACGGAGTTTACTTAGATTATAATGGAGTCAAGAAACGAAGAAGATCCAGGGCGTTTATGAGGGAAAAGGAAGATGCGAATTTGAGCGCGTGCTCTGCAATTTCTTCCTCTGTATGTACTTGCATGACGCGCATCATAGAAGAAAAGCGGGAGGGAGGGAGGGAGGGAGAGAGGGAGAGAGGGAGAGAGGGAGAGAGAGAGAGAGAGAGAGAGGAGAGAGAGAGAGAGAGAGAGAGAGAGAGAGAGAGAGAGAGAGAGAGAGAGAGTCGTATATTAATATAATATGTTCAAGTTTGTACGCGGCAGTCGTCTCCCTCGCCTTAAAACCACGACGTCAGTGCGACTTTTAACGCGGTAGACAGTCTTCTATTGTTTTATACACACACAGACGTACGCTCGCAAGCCGAGTATGTGGCCCCGCCGAGGCCCCGCAGCCGTGGAGTTGAGAAATGCGCAACGAGGCGCTGCGTGTTATTAATTTTTACACACACACACACACACGCGCGCGCGCGTATTATATATTAATTAATAGCTCGCTCGATGAATATTTTTGACAGTCGTATTTATAGATATTTACAAAGACTATATTATTATATGTATTTGAATGTATTCGGATATAAGTTCTAATGAATGCTGTTCCAAGTCTCCAAAGGCAATCTGCCTGAAAAACTGTACTACAAATAGTACACAAACAAACAGAAAACATAATTATTTATACACAGATCAAATGTCTCTACATACATTTTTTGTAGACTTGATCTATAAAAACAATACATAGATAAAAATGTCACTATATAAAATTTTAGAAAATTCTAAAATATTGAATCTACCCGAGAACAATACGAAAATTGAATTCGTCCAAGTATATAATATTGAACATTTTACATCTTTAATTAATCAAATACTCACAACTAACTTGGTGAATCATAATTGTAATGATAATATAGTATCAGGAGTTCTTAAAAGATATTTGGATCGTTTCACCAATAATGATTTATTATATATATATATATATATATATATATATATATATATATATACTATTTTAATTATTATCATAAATTTTTAATTATTTTTACTTTTATTGAATCTTTTAATCTTATTAATTTTTTTTTTTGAACTTCCCTTTGAATTTGCATATAATCTTAGTGAGAAAACGTGAGTTTTTTAATTTTCTCGTATATGCTATTTTCGACACTGGTAATTCCCGAAAATCATGGGCTAAATTATTATAAATATAAATTTGATTATTATTTTTTAGGATATCCGTTAAAATTTGCCTTTCCTTTATACAGCAAAAATGTTCTTTTTTTTTTTTATTTATATACCTCGGTCTTAATTTTCTCATAATATATAGACTTAAGCTTCATAGTGTGCGATTGCTTCAAAACCTTCGAAAACCATTTCTTTGGCTCTACATCGATCCTATAAATATTCTACCAATCAACCGATCCGAGCGCGCTACCCGCATTAAAAATGAGGAAAGTAAGCTAAAAGGAAGACGCACACCGGCGACGACTACGACCATGAAGACGAATATCCGCGCTCGCGATATTCGAGTCACGGAGCTCTGCAGCACACACACTACGCCTCTCTCTCTCTCTCTCTCTCTCTCTCTCTCTCTCTCTCTCTTCTCTCGCCAATGAATCATTGTAGAGAATTTGAAAACGTCACGGCGCGCGCGCGCACGGCAGCTAATATAATAATAATATATCCATACATGATACCTGTCGCGCATGCGCCCTTATTTAATAAGTATATATATATATATATATATATATATATATATATATATATATATATATATGTAGTCGATGCGGCGCCCGGTAAAAACAAATAAAGAAATTTGTCCAATACGTCGTGGGCGTGGACGGAAACGCGCAACGTGTGGGTTGGTATATATATATATATATATATATATATATATATATATATATATATATATAAAGCACGCTATAAGTATTATAAACGGGGTGGGTAGATGGGCTTTATAGGGGAAGTGCGGAGATAGAACGGGTTTACGAAGGAAGGATATATAAATACACATACTTTTAAATAGGTCACAGATATTATATATAGCTCTATTTATAATAATAATAATTATTATTATTGTTGTTGTTTTTGTTTTTGTGACTATTATTATGATTATTATTATTATGATCATCATCATCAGCATCCGTATCATGATCATCATAATCATAATCATCATCACCATCAATGCTAATATAAAACGCGCCGAGTGCATACCTAATAATACGTGTGCCGTAGTATAATGCGTGTATAAATATGCGCGTGGGTTGCCGTACGAGAATGTTGTCAGGACTGCCCACTTTTTACAAATAGTACGAAGTGGAATTTGTTCGTTCAAAAAAAATATATGAACATTCGTCTATAAATGTCTCGATCTAGTATAATAGATTTGTATAACAGAACTTCTACAAAGGGTCGAGTTACATATGCATATATGTATATATCGAAAATTGTCATAGCCCCTCCATCCAATCGCTTCGGTGACCTACGAGTTTTTCACCTATATATATATATATATATATATATATATATATATATATATATATATATATATATATGTATATGTATATATAGTATTATATGTATATTATATGTATCTTTAAACTTCTCAGTCAAACGAACGGGGAGCAATCACTATAATGGGCGTGCAATGAGATCTATCCACTTTTTCTTATTGTTTTCTGCTACTTCCGATGAAGAAAGAGACAGAAAAAGACAGAAATACAAAGAAAAATCAGAAGTACACGCAAGTGCATGTTGCATTATATGCTGCAGCGAATATATATATACCTTCCGTATTGTGTATCTTATGTACTGGCTCGCTGCTTGTGCGCGTGTGCTTACACGAACAGTCGAGTATAAGCACGTATGTGCTCGCCGCGAGGTAGATATCCTTTTTAGGGTCAGTTGCAGCCAGCGCCATGCTTCATCGGAGACGGCGGAAAAGTGTGTGTGTGTGTGTGTGTGTGTGTGTGGTGCGCGCGCGCACTGAGTATTCAAGCTGCCGATGCCTTTTCCGGTTGCTGCTACTACCGGTAGACTTATATATATATATGTATATCACTTGACGGTATATACTGGTGACACTATGCGCATCGAACTAAACAGTGGATCCATAAAAGAATCAAAGTCGAATAATACATACTGACGAATTCTCTATTATGCAGTATTGTAAGGAGCGCTTATAAGATATATATATATATTCTCAATAATATTCATGTAGAATCATAAAAAATTAGATATTTCCGAATTTACATTTTAGCTTCTATTTAGACACTTATATAAAAGAGAATTTGGACTAACCGTATAAGTTATATATTAATTCGTTAAAATCACTATAAGAACCTTAAATCCATGATTTTTTAACAAAAAACGACCATTTATCGTGAATTCCGAAAATATGAGCGTAGTATTGAACATAGACTAAAGAGTCCCCGCCACGAAGGCTCGAATCTCTACTTTGATAATTCTGTCGAGTATTTAGGAAGTTTTATATAAAAATCGTAATTATACATCACATTGAAACTACATCTATATTATGCGAAATTTTTAACCAATTGCCTATTTGGACCTTTACAATATTGCGATATTAATTTTATAATATTAATTTTGTTCTTCAATTAAGCTATCTTTGTGTAAATACAGTGATAATAATTTTAACTTTTGTCAATTAATTTTTTGAAAATGACCTGGTCAGTTATGATATTACAAAAAACTGTTGAACACCTTTTCATTCAGAAAACTTGCCATAAAAGTTCGTGTTTATATGAGATCAAAATCACGTTTTTAAAATGCTAGATTTCGTTTTACGTTTTTGAAGACGGATAATTTAGTATTTCATTCTATATGATATGATAGAGATATATATATATATATATATATAGATATATTATATAAGATAAATAAATAATTCCCCTTTTTATTTTCTTCCAATTCCGGACAAATTTTGGAGGAAGGAAAAAATTCAATTTTAATCAAAAGTATTGTAAAGGCGATATATATATTATGGGATTACAAGCACGCGGAATGCTCAAATGCATTATCAAAGAGTAATCGCCTGCTCCATCGTTCTGCTGGCTCGAATTATCTGTGTTCGTGTATAAACATTTAATTATCGAGGCTTATATACAAAGCCGATTTAAATCGCCGCAGAGATTTGATTACGAGATTAAGGACGCCCCAACGCACTTGGCCGGTTACCGGCGCAACTTACGCAGTCGGGGGAGGGGAGTTGACGAAAAATTCTACTTTTTATAGTTATTTCTTTAAATATTCGTTATTCTTCGGAATGACGTGATATGAAAACTGTACATATAGAATTGATTTTCGCAATTAATGATATATTTACAGTTTAAAGTGTACGTGGTTACTTGTGTTATGAATTCTTCATAGTTATGCCTAGCTTCGTGTGCAAAATTAGTTAGATGCTTTTTTAAGGTCACGCATCAGAACAAAAAATAATGGACATAAAAAAAATAATTAAAAAATAGTATTATTTGTAAAATTCTTCCTTCGGCAACAATTTTTGTCAAATTTACCACACCTACATTCGTACACATATGTAGACAATTTTTTGAGAATTCTTTGACTGATGAAAAAAAGTCGTTGTTCTATAACAAAACCTACCTCTATTTCAAATAAGACAAAAGACTACATGAAATACATAACCGTATTGTCACTATTCCGGATATAAATTAGTCATATAAATGTATATAAAATTTTTTTCTCGCTTCTCTTTAATCATGTTTAGACATTCATTGTGATGCTTAGGCTAGCCCTTGAAAAGCAATATCAATGTAGGTATAGTGAGTGTATTCGCCGCGGGTTCGTTGCGCTCGCCTGAGTCGCGCGAACATGCGGGGAAAAATAAAAATAAGATGAAAAAACCCGTTAAAGTTCTTGAGACAGAGAGAGAGAGAGAGAGAGAGAGAGAGAGAGAGAGTGAGAGCAAGGGGGGCGAAGTGTGCACGTATATGATACCAGATGATACATAGTGCGAATGTGTGCAGTTATAAAAGTGCGTTATGTGAGACAGAAAGAGAAAAAGAGACAGAAGGAGAGAGAGAGAGAGAGAGAGAGGGAGAGGGAGAGTGAGAGAGAGAGAGAGAAAGATAAGGAGAGGGATACGGGCGAAGAAATAAAAATAGTCGATGGAGCGACGAGGGCGCGGAGTAGCGCGCGCGCGTCGCACCGGCAAAAAAAGGAGATCGAAAAACGAGATCGAGAGCTTCGCTTGCGCGCACCGCGGTGGCGGCGAGCGCATTAAAAACTCTGATAACCAGAGCTGCGTAAGCTCATTGGTCGCGTGTAATTTTTCGCCCTCTTTTTGTGTTTTTTTTGGTTCGTTTTCATTTATTATTTTTTTTTAATCTGCATAATTAAAACAGTTTCACAAATGTTAATGGAATAATTAATTAATTTTTTTTTCTATATGTGAACAGAGCGTGTGTAGATGTGTATATACATATATATATATATATATATATATATATATATATATATATATATATATATATATATATATACAGGCAGGAGTTTCGACAGAAACAGTCGACTCGGCTGTTTTTTTTTTTCATTTTCAGAGTGGTATATATATATATTAAAATATCGTCCGTTTCACCTAACCAAACTCTGGTTTTGTACAATTCCTGAGTTATTGGAACAGCGTATTTTTCAGATTTTCATCGAGCTTTTATAGTGTGCACTGTATTTAAATTTTGCTCTATCGGTAGTAGTTAAAATTACGTTCTCACAAATCCATTAGATACGTGAAGTTTTTCATCCTTTTCTCGCAATCTTACATCTAACTAATTCATCTGTCGTCCTATACTAACTATATTTTTATTTGCAATTGTCTCAGATCCTCGCAAATATCACATAACCTCAACATTATTATTCATTAGAATTCATTTTGTCTTTTTTGCAAGGATAAAAAATCCGAAGCTAAAAAAGGCCCACTGTTATTTTACCCCACATGTCATACTAGATATGTATATGTACATTGTTCAAAATTAGAGAATAGATTAATATACCACAAGTTTACCGCAAATTCACTATTTTCTCCATCATAAAGTATTAGAAACCCTCCGAATTTCAAAATCACCGCGCTCTTACGGCATCCTCCTCCATACCTAATATTATAATACGGAACGATCCTGAGCATTATTTTTCTATACAGTACCCTAGTCAGCTCTGAACACTGCACCGCGCATAACCTTTTCTACATACATATATATTACAATACCGCATAGCTGCGCATAATTTTCTACCAAGAAAACTCCTCTCTAAGCCCTCTCCTACGGCATAAAAATACCGAAAAGCTTAAGAGGGGGGAAAAAACCCGAAGAGAAGAGAAGTATTATAAGGAAGATGCCGACGTTAGCGTCCACGAGCCCAAGTAAAATCTCTCTTCCCTCTCCCTCCCTCTCTCTCTCTCTCTCTCTCTCTCTCTCTCTCTCTCTCTCTCTTTCAAGAGTCAGTCTCGAGCGCGCATGATCCCCGGAGCGCGTGGAGAGGGCCGAGAGAGAGAGAGAGAGAGAGAGAGAGAGAGGAGGAAAAGGAATGCGGTCGCGTTGGTGGGGAAGCGGGGAGAGACTCCACGGCGAGAGGGAGGGACGGAGCTGCAAGGACGGGGTATATACGCGGGCGTGGAGAGGAGGGAAAGAGGAGCGGTGACTTGAACGAATATATATATATATATATATATATATATATATATATATATATATAACACGCATACAGATTCGAATATATACTCTTGAGAGAGAGAGAGAGAGAGAGAGAGAGAGAGTCAGAGTCAGTGAGAGAGTAAGAAGGATAGGGAGGGGATAATAAATTGTAATTCGTAACTTCATTTTGTGGCCCATCGATGACCGTTTTCGATGCCTCGATATACTTTTCGGGATTACATATAATTGCATATAATATCTCGAGCGGAGAACGGGGAACTCAAAAAATCATTAAATCCATGTTGTAAGATTAAAAATCTCGATTTTTTCTTTTATGCACACATATATAAGTATTTAAACAGATAACAATCCACCGAGCGAGAACAATTTTTTCTTGATACTAGAAGCCGCACTACAATCTGCAGATTGTTGTGAATTTTCTTTTTGGTTGCCGTGACCTATATAAATTATTCAATCGCATGATTTATGCTGATGTTAAGCTGCGTAATTGAAAAATAAAAATAATTATTATTAAGCTATTATTATATTTATTTATCGTAATTTAGCCAATAGTCTACTAGAACCGGACGTTTTTCTGAAACTTCGGTCACTACAAGCCAGAAAGTTTCAATATATTGCGATTGGTGGCTGTGACGTCATGATCGTCAACATGGCGCCAAGATTAGCGTAATATACAGATAGTTGTATACGAACAGTACCTGTTTTTCAATAGAATAGTATCTGGAAAGTGTAAAATGAATATTAGAATTAACAAAATTTATTCATTAACGCAATCAATACTTTCTTGGTAAAATATCTAGTCCTTTATAACCTATTCATGCTCTTTAATAAAATTACTCCAAAATTGATAATGAACAAAGTTCGTTGACTCAAGTATTCTTTTTTACTTCTACAGTATTAAGTTAAAAAAATTCAGCACTGATCCTATTCAACTACCTGTACATTACTCTACTCTTAGCGCCATGCTTACCATAATGACGACACGACCGCCCATCCCAAAAGGTCGAATTTTGAATATTAGAGGTAAAGTCGATCTAAACTAGCTCAAATATAAAAATAAAATGTATTAATCGCAAACTATTCGTTCCGCGCAGCGAACTATCAACGGATTAAGGTCTTCGAATAAGACTCCCGAGTTTGATAACTGATTTTTTAATAATTAAATTTCATTATAATTCAGTATACAATGGGAATACATATTACCAAAACTTTTAACTACCAAACTCCTATTTAACTAACATATAAATCCACATGATGTATAACTAGAGAAATTATTTTAAACAATGAAAAACGAAGCTAAATATCCATTCTCGCCTTAATATATTTTTATCAATCTAAATTGCATCAGAATAAATTTTTTTTTTAACAAAACACGTGGATAAGGTGACATTGAATATCGTCGCGAATGGCAAACTTCTAATATACTCTGTCATAAATTACAATAACAATAAGGTCGACTTTATTTTCAGCTTATGGATCATTAGATATCGACAAAGTTTACGCTCGCCATAGTAAATACACTTGTTCCTAAATTATTTGCGTTCTTATCGATATAAACTTCGGCACAAAATAAAAAATAAATCCATCATGTATTTATCTTACATAATATAAATGCTGTTATTTATGAACCAAACATTACCAACGGAGATCTGAGATTAATTTTTATATTCTTCTTTATTATACTCGTACACATATCATTGCTAAAATATCTCAACATTACTATACTGAGTGTAGTTCAATATACACGTTTATACATACATGCGCATTGGTTACAGTTTGTCCCAAGTCAAAGTTTCAATTCGATCCGTTATCGTGTCAACGTTTTAATTGTAATGATATTGTATTTACAGAGCAGAAAGTACATATAGCTTATCACCGAAGAGGGACCAAGCGTACATCGCTTGTACATCATATACAGAAAAAAGACTTCGTTCCCAAGATATTTGAAACTTATTATAAGTGCATTGATCTTTTAACTTTGAATTTAAACACTGTCGTGATGATACCTGTGCATTCGATTTGCCCGAACGAGAGACAAATCACATAAAGCCCAAGTACGTTTTTCCTTTTTGCTACCATCCTCAATTCTGGCCAAACTTTTAGAGGGTTTTAACGGCCCGCCCGTAATAGGTACAAGAAGAATAGCAAGACAGTAAGAATGATGGAGGAGGGGGGAGGTCACTTTATTAACCTGGTGGAAGTCTACTTCCAATTAGTCAGGGTCGCTGTCGTTTCAAAACCATTAGCAGGGCCACACGGGATTTTTCGCATTTAGCTACATATAACCGCGTGGTGTAAAAACCGATACTCAAACGATCCGGCAAGGCAAGCCCGCAGTAATAGGCCACGACATTTGACGGATTTTCTCCAGATTGAGAGCGGCAAGTCCCCAATTATCTTCAAAATGAGCCTTACAAAGTTTTACGAGCTAACGCTCATCCATCCGCGACATGTATAGTAATAAATTATTTGCGCAAATTAACATGTTTCCATTATAAATTAGGCGTACTGTGTAGTCAGGATAGTTCATTAATGAAACTCTCTACTTATGAAGCTGGATTCGTTACACGAATAGCCATTCAAGCAAAACAAAAAAAAAACAAAGTTCTAAAGAACCTACATTCGCAAATTTATAGTTTCTTCGTTAGTGACATTCACTATCGCGAGAAAATTTGGTCAAAGTTCAATTAACAAAGTCATGAAGAAAACTATACGTTTGAGGGCATAAGTTTCTCCGAAAGTTTTTGCTTCAAAGGAGAAATATTATTATTTAGTCAAATCGTTATAGATAGAATCAATATACAATAAAAGTATATTGATTTTTCAACATCAAATGACTTTTAATCCAAAACTTACAGGGCTCGCTTTCAAAGCAATCGGAGTAAACTCCATCAGTCTGGACCAAATCCATCATACAAATGTTGCAGTCTCTCCTTGTTAGATAATCTGTGCGCGCGCGTATATTCCTTCACCACTATACTGCAACCCATTTACGAATTGACTCTTTAAATTTCCATATCAGAAAGAGTGGGAGGAGTCAACAGTAATTATATCAATGAGACCAGTTTGAGAGAGCGGAATCTTTTCCCGTATATTGCACCCGTCCGAACGGTCTTAAATTGACTATACCTATATATATATAAATTATGACTTTATCCCTCGATTAAAATTTCTTGCTGTTGGTATACAGCCTCTTACGTCCATGTATATACATCGTACAGTTATAAATCGATTGTCGCCTGGCTGATTTATGAAAAGCAGACGGTCGGCGGGAACTCGATTTACACGTACTGCAGTAGCAGAGTATATACTTGAGTAGGACAGGAAGGGGGGAGGGGGGAGAAAGAGAGTGCGTAATGCTGTAAAGTAAAGGCACGGATGCGAATTTGCAAAAAAAAAAAAAAAAAAAAAATAAGAGAGAATTTAAAGGAAACACGTGTGCATAGGCAATACCCTGTGGGACCAATCCCCACCCGGTGGATGGGAGAGATTCTTACTCGTGTATGAATAAGAAGGATATATATAGTGAGAGAGGGGGAGGAGGCAATCTGAGGCAATGTAAGAGAGCTATCTAGGTACTTTTCGTAGTCAAGTATAAGCCGGAATATATGACGGAAAATTGTTTTCGTTTTCTCTGTCACCCCGTCCTCCCTTTCATAATTATTTCCCCTACATTATGAAAGGAAGGACGTGTTTTAGTGAAAGATCCGTGTAAGAAGATGTATTAGGTATCGTTCTTTCGTTTTTTATTTTGACGCACCTGCATACTTGCACGGCATTGCACGAGAGAAAATGAGAGAACGAAGGGGCGGCACAAGAATACGTAGGGGAGATTTTGTGAAATAACATTAGTATTTTCCCGGACCCCAGTCGATCGTGTTGGAACAAAAGACGAAAATTTTCTCGACGAAATCTCTCTCTCTCTCTCTCTCTCTCTCTCTCTCTCTCTCTCTCTCTCTCTCTCTCTGTTGTATCTAATATTACAAATAAATGCACATATTAGCTCTTTTCTATCCATTAAGTGCTAGTTTGACTAAAACTCACTACCAGCTTCTATACTTTGAATCGTAATATTTATATATCTGTGTATTACACATCATATTCTTGTATATATCTGAATATTTGTTATAAATAATAAATTATATTACCTAGTCCCCGAGGATATTATTGCGAAGAATTATCGAAAGAGCGATAATACGATAAAAGAGTTGCAATTTAAGGAGGTTCTAACTCATGTAAGGATAATTATATAATGATTCTAACTTATATTTAAAAAAATAATCTTTCAATTGGATTAAAAGGTCATAATTATAGGACGTGGATTAATTTTCTGGAAAAATGGATCTAAATATCGTCGCGTTTCACGTGGGTATCGTATAAGAAATTTCTATTTAGTATATCGCCTGTCTAGAATTTCTCGTGAGATATATTCTCATTATTATTTTTGATTGGAAAATTAATTTAGATTAAATGTCTTTTTTTTATTCATTTAGATGGTTCAAAGAATTTGCAAACTGAAACCTTTTCAAAGATAATAATGAACGAACCACTTTCTTTTACTGCTATTAAGTATGTGTCGGAGTAAAAATTTCATGGTCATAATACCAAGTAGATTTTTCTCGATTTATTCATTTTAAAACAATAATGACGTCAAGAGGTTTTTAAGCGCGATACCCACCATGAAAACAAAAGAATTGATACCAATTTCTGCTAAATGAAATTTCGATCCAAAAATTCGCAAAATAAGTTGCGAGACTATGACACTGTTTTATAATGAATCATTACGACCTCTTCGACGTATACCCTTAATGCATTAAGTATCAAATATTTTTAAAAAAATATGTAATAATAATTCATTTACTAATTCGGACACTTGTTGCACAAAAATAATTCAAAACGATATATTTTTTATAGAAACGCGTGTATATGCTTATAGACAAGCTTCGGCAACAGTACTTGAGTTCCCAAGAGCAGCCAATAAACGCCCAAACGCTCCGAGATATCCTTGGATCTTCGACTCACCGATAAACGCGTGCTCGGCGCGTATGATACATTAAAAATAAGAAATCGGAGCATAGGTCTATGTAGCAAGAGAGAGAGAGAGAGAGAGAGAGAGAGAGAGAGAGAGAGAGAGAGAGAGAGAGAGAGAGAGAGAGAAGGAAGACGAGCCCGTTGACCCGTCTGGCAAGGAGCCGCGCGAGCCGCCCCTCCCCTCCCCCCGCGGCTCGGCCGCGTTTTCTTCACGCGCGGGATCGCTGATGCGCGCGCTACGCGAGTTTCGAATGACCGAGACCCCCCTTCTCCTCCTCCACCTCCTCACGTCCACCCTCGCGCACCTACCTGGGTACGGCGCGGCCAACGGCTACGGTGGCGGACGGGTCGCGCGAAACATCTATTCGCGCCACTGGGTCACCGCAGAGAAAATCGCTTATAGAAATAGATCGGCCAAGGGGGCTGCGGGATGGGAGGGGATGTGTAACAGAGGCGCACGACGCTGAGTAACTCGCACGTTATACATACATACATATATATATATATATATACATGAGAAGAGGTCGTCGCACGGCGATTGGTATATATTTTCGTATACTATGTACACTCACAAATACATACACGACTCTCCCTTTAGCCATTCGTACATATATATATTTATATTTTTTTCGCGGATTATGAAGATCCAGACTTTGCGACCTTAATATTGCCAAGTATATTTTTCCGTAGGTTTTTTTTGGTATCGGGCTTCTGTTGTCTTATAAAACTTGAGTACAGATTATGTTTATCTGAAATCCATCAGGTAGGTTACGAATTTCTGCATTCTTTGGTAAATTAATCTGATAATCATAGACGAGATATTCGAAGAATGCAGTGTGATATATATTCACATGCTGTAGTTTTGTTCTATGCCCATCCGGGGATAAACTTGACTCTTAAGATATTTTACTGTAGCTGTATTAATGATATATTATTTAGAAATATGTGTATACCATATTAAAAAGTAGTGTATAATTTTAATGATTGTAAGTACCTTTTTTCATAGAAAAGTAAAGTTATCTTTTTAAACTTTCGAAAAAATGGTCTAGTTTTTTTTTGTGTTTTTTTATTGCTTTTTTTTATTTGACGATACTTTCTTGATTATTCATACTAGTTGCGTTTGCTACATTAATTTACATTATTCAAAACATGTACTGTTTTCAAAATTCTATATAATAATAGCAATTGGACAGTGAAACATACGGCTTCAAGACAAAACGTTCTTCCCCTCTGCTAGCATATAAACGTTTTGACGATTATACCGATTTATCATTATCGGCAGCAAGTGCCACTCAAGAACGATGCATTAGCAATGGGACGCGTAAAGTATCAGCTAATTAGCTGCGCAGGCAGATTTAATCGCGATCCGTATATATATATATATATATATATATATATATATATATATATATATATATATATATATAATATGTACAATCGATTATAGTAGCAAGTGAATCCATTTTTTCAAGATTTGGTAAGATAGGATCTGTACACGTGAAGTACGATAATCCTACAACAATGCCCAATATCCGAATCAGATTGTATGAGTTAGGTTTGTGAGATTTTGATAATAAGCCAAAAAGGATTGATGCAGTGCAAAATTTGTGCAAAAACTGTACAAGAAACTTTTATTGTGACAAGCATGGATGCGTATACACGAATATGGTTGGGGATTAAAATGTAATTTAATTTCATTGTAAACAAATCCCGTTCATTTCGATATTAATTAGTATCGATCAAGTTAATTTTAACTTGTGCAACACCTGAATAACGCAATCAAACAATCAGTGGACCTGATTCAATCGCCTAAAAACTCATATGTAGTTGATTTTTTTCAATTCGCATTTTGATAAAAATCGAGTTTTATTATTGCAAAACTTGCATTCTCATGAAAATGTTCGAATCTACAAATGTTATCTAAGTTAATACAATAAATTAACCGAAGGATATAAGGCTATAATATATTTTCATAAAGTTTCGTTAAAGGCGGGCCTTTCTGAAAAATCTTAACTTCGAAATTGTCAAACATATAAGGCGCCCAATGAGAAGGATATAGGCGTCGCCCGGCTGACGCATATTTACGCGCGCGCACACACACATACACACACCCACATACAGAAGCAAAAGATCAACATTATTGTTGTCGATCGGAATAAATACGCTGGCTGGCGCGCGTGCCCCTCATATATACATATATAATATTCGCATGCGAGTATACTTGCGCGTCGTGCATCAACGAGCGTTGGTAATTCGATAGTCGCACCCGCGCTTGAATGTCGAGAGAGTCCGACTAGGCTCATCCACGCGCGCACGCACACAGTCTCGCACACAGAATTGCGAAGGCGCCCATCAGAGGAGCGCATCGATAGAGAGGGAGAGAGAGAGAGAGAGAGAGAGAGAGAGAGAGAGATGAGCGAGAGTTATTGTACGCAATGAGATATTTTTTAAACGATATTTACAGCAACCGTAGGAAAAAAGGTTGTATATATATTTGAGGCTGCACGGTTAGATTCTCCTTAGGTTGTAGTTGAAAATATCGATTGTATTACATACAAAAGTAGTCTGCAAAATAGTAAACTGCAAAATTTATCTACAAAATGAAACATCGTTTTGAAATTATCTAAAGCAGTGTGGTTTTCAGTATATTTTTTCACCTTTGAATTCAAAAAAGCGATTAAAAAAAGATCGGTAATAATAAAACTATCCATTTCAGTATATAACAAACAACAAAATAAATGACAATAACAACAAAAACAAATTGATTTAACACGATATATGCCAAAAAATCTTTCAAGTTCGTATTCTGTTTTACTCTCATTTTATAGTCCTTCAAAGTTGTGTGTATATATATATATATATATATATATATATATATATATATATATATATACATACACGCTATACACACACGCGCATACCTAAATATATAGAAGTGGTGTGCCTAGCATAATTCAATAGTTACTTTTACCGGTTCAGATCCCGTTTTCAGCAAATATACCGCCTTTTATTCGTTGAAATTTGAAAAATGAAAAGAGAAGTAGTCGAGTCAAAGCACTTAGCGATTGCGTTCACGCGCATACATACAGTATGAGAGTATTAGTATATCGGCTAAGAAAATATCTTATACTTTTTTTTTTAAAACAACAAAGAAATCTGCTAGAGTACCGTCGATATAATCGATCTTATGAACTACTACTCTCTTCTCCGAAACATCAAAATTCGCATTGTGTTTGTGCGTGTGAGTATGTGTGCGCGCGCCCGCGTGTGTGTATTGAAAATGTAGCTAACTCTTAGTTACATTAATTTATCTTTGTTAATTTCTTGTACACCTTGCGCATAGAGAAAAAGAAAAAATCATAAAAAGATATTCGCTGCCCCATTTGTACATTAAACTTAACTAAAGGACTCTCTCACTCTCTCTGCCTGTCTGACGCGCTATGCTTTCTCATTTTTCTAATGTAAAATACATCGAAAGAATCATATATTCACCCCAACCATTTCATCGTCTAGAAAAAATAGAGAAAAAATCTTCCCTGTCACGCTGCATCATCCTGATCTATATATATTTTTGTCTTATCAAGTTAACGTTAGAAGCCAAAATTATAAACACACATAAAAAATAATTTGTTACAAAAACAACGCGTAAAATTCCACAAATAATATAAGATGTTTAATATATAAAAAAAAAATGCACAAATATTGTACATTTCTATAGAATATCGGATTGGTAGCATTTCCATTCACCATATGTAACCTCACAAAAATATATTTTATTTTTTGCATAATAAATATACTCAAGTATACACATTGACGTGTCCTCTGTATACATTGAGCCGACGGTCTTCGCCTTAGAATTGATTTTTCTTAGAAAATGTCACCTTTTCGTGTACGTAAAGACGAAAAAACGAATGCTCGATGCGCAGGTTTTCATACGGAATACTTTTACTTTCCGACAGCCGTTTCGATTTTTTTATGTTTTTTTTCTTCAAAGTTAAGTACACAAAGGATAAAGACGGAAAATGTATACAGTTTCTTAGAGTGATGGATAATGATGACAGAGTTCCGAGACTAATTATAAACTTGTCGTGACGTTGTAATTAACGATGAAATAATTAAATGTGTCATACCGTTCTTTTTATCTTCTTGCACAAAGTTATACTGAGTTCTATAATTTTCAATTAATCGAATATTTCATTAGACTAGAACACCTTTATGAATGCTGACTAATAATTGTTTATATTATGATTATATTATGATTATTAATAACTCAATGTACCAATAATTATGTCGAGTCATTTTTCAGATTTTTTTAATTGTATACCTTTTTTATATACAAACAAATGTGAATTAGTCTCGTTTCTGTACTTTTTGCCAATTTCGAAAAAGGAGAAAAATATAACGTTTTCAGAACAAATAATTTTTTATATTATTATACGCCAAAGAATTTAAATACTTGAAAATTTTTTATGGGTAATTATCATCGATAATTTTTATTAACGTAACAGGGATAATAGCTTTTTTAATTTAAGTCGACAAAAATGTAGAAAAACTTAATTATGTATGATTTGAACAGTAAAAAGTGTAAATGTCAATTATCTCAAACTGTCAAAGTGTAGGATACATGCCTATTTGTTTACACAAATAGATAGAAAAATAATCAAACGTATACAATGAATTCGGTAGTTGATATAAAATTATGTATATTAAAAAAAAAAGACATTGTTAGAAAAATCTCATTCGTCAAAATTTACTTTACCAAAGTATTGCATTTCATCGAAGCGAAAAAAATGAACCAATCGGTAAAGCCAATTTCAATTCTTCGTAACAATTTTTTCCTATTATCATCTATTACACTTATAATGATATATCTATACGAAACAAAGCGTATATTTTATCACAAAATGAAATAACTATCGAGAACGATTGTATTGTTTTCGAGCTCGTGTTGCGTTTTAATCGTGCCCGCGGAATTGGACCGAAGAACATCCCCAACACCACGAGCACGCGCCGTACGCACCGTTCAACGATTAATACCGTACGAGGTAATCGTGCAAATAATATCCAAGGGGAAAATTTCGCGCATATATGTATTATTTACGCGCGCGCGTGTGAAAAGTGTCGTGGAAGGGGGCGGGGCGGTGCTCGCGAGACGAGCTTTCTCCTGAGGTGGCGAGCTGCTTTCCAGAAATCAAACGAGTTTCCGAGACGGCGCGGGCGCTGTGCGCTGTTGAACTGGTATGATATATATATATATATATATATATATATATATATATATATATATATATATAATATATCATGCACACAAAAGCGGCTTTCGATTCGAACACGCGTGAACCGCGATCGATCTACATACTCGATATTCTATATACCCATACCGGTGCAAATCGAGGATATTTTGTCACATCGTTATGGCATAATTTCGGTAGTGGATCCAATGACGATTGTCTGTCGCGCATTGAGTGTCATAAATGGGGAAATTCGCTCATATAGATGCCATGAATAATCCTGGCACGCCAGGAAGAAATCAATTCGCTAAGTTTTATTGCAGCTGGAAAAGATCGCTTTTATTATACTTTTATCGGCTAATTCGTATTAATCTTGGGAATGCCTGCATTACACACGTGCGTCAGGGCGCGCGCGCGCGCGCAATTAATAAATTTTGTCGCTCGAATGGAAATCAAAAACTTTTCTTCTCTAGAATTATCCCGTATCGTGTTTGAAAATGGTCCGAGACCGAATCGACCATGGCCTCAACTTTGCACTTCTATCGCAGACTTTTATACGTTCGAATTTATTTCAAAACACTAGGAAATCCTGCATATTGATTCGCACAATAACCAGCGTATTATCGTTTAAAAACATAAAACAAATAAGAAAAAGAATACTGTATCATCGTCATAATCAATCGATTGAAACCGTGCAACTCTCGCCGTGAGCTATGGTATATATACCGTAACCGGGCGTCAAAACAATTCCGTGCACGAGAGATCAGTGCACGCGTACACGCGCACGCATCGGAATCGCGGCTCGGTGCCATTTTAGAATGCGTCTGAAACGCTCTATCTAATGTATACTACTCTCTTTCACGAATGACGCAACGGCCGACCGACCGTGCGCACGCATACACCCATACGCACGAAAATACGGCGACGGAGTGTGTGTGTGTGAGAGAGAGAGAGAGAGAGAGCATGCCGGTGCACCGCGGCCCGCAGGGCCTGTTTGGAGCCGTAATACGCGGACGATTATAAAAGTTCCCATTTTCCGCAGAAAATTGCCCAACCGCTGCTCGCCGTCAGCCCGCCCGCCAACCTAATACACGTGCACACACATACACGACTGATTTTTTTTTCCCTCGACGCGCGAGCCGTCTCTGCGCACTGCACCAGCTGTATATAGCTCGCGCACTTGTAAATAATTAATGCTTGCGCGAAAGTCTCGTATCTCTCTCTCTCTCTCTCTCTCTCTCTCTCTCTCTCACCACGCAGAAATAGAAAGGCTTTTTGCGCGCGACGCGGTGTACAGAGGTGGCGTCTCCGCGTTTGCTGCTACTGCTGCGCTGCTGCTGCTGCTGCTGCTGCTGATGTTGTTAGTGTTGACGTTTTGTCAGACGAATGGGTTGGGTGGGGGGGGGGGCGCCGGGATAATAATTAACGGGCCCCGGTGCGCGCGGTTTGGGGAACGAGGAGGTGGCGTAATTGGTCCGTATATAATATATAGCTGCGCGCGCGCTCACTCCGACGCGGAGTAAATTATATCATCGGAGCCCCAGCTTCTTCTCTCGTGTATAAAGCGCTTTGAGCACGCCTACGGTTCCTATTCGCTTGGGGGGGGGGAGGGGTTTCCCCCCATACAATTTAACGAATAGTGTACTTAGTGCGTTCTTTACGGGACTTCGGAAATACTTAAGATCACGCGAGGGATAAAGTTTTTTTTTAGAAAATTAGAAATAATCAGACGAACAATGCGGCTCGAGCGACTTACACTTGATTTGGACGGGACACTTTCTCTCACTTATAAGAAATGGATTAGCTTTAGGCATTATACACCATGAGAGCTCCATTTGCTTCTACAATGTGATTTCCAATAACATTTTGCATCACATATAAGCAGAACATTTCTTAACTACGAGAAAATCTTACAAAACTCACGTCGAAATCAATATAAGACATTGAATTCGTATTGGTTGTTTGCCCCCCCCTCCCCAGTAAAGCTCGCTTTCGTTCCAACGTATACTACTGTAAATTTTTAGCAGTCTCGTACAGTCTTTTCGCCGAGAAAAATATATAGCAATTTAGTTCGTATATTAGTCGGTGTGAGTGGATTTTTAATTTTAAAACGTACAAGAGGGTAACTAAAAATTCAATGTAACTAAAATATAAAGGAAAAAAAATTATTAGTGAAAAAAGAATAAGGGTTCTAGCGGTACATTTAACTATAATATTTCGTAATTTAGAACAGTTTCCGAATCTCAAAATATTCACTCAAAACATATAAAAGGTCAAATATATGCATTTACAAGTGTTTATAAATGATACTGTACATTAATTAAATGTACATCACTATGAATGTAAAAGTAACTGAGAAATTTGTAAACCGCTAAAATTTATCGAAGTCATGAGCTTTTTTGAAAAGTTCAATAATTAATTTGTTTTTAATACTTTTAATATCGTACGATGAAATTTGTTTAAAATTATTCACTTATTATTACTGCCAATTGTCAATTAATTTTATTTTTCGTTAGCAACAATGCACCAATGTGTATCTTGAAATACATACATTTATTTGGCTATTGGTATACTTATGTTACCACTTAGAATGGCTTAAACCATAAACGCATTGTTCTTTTTTACCCGACGTTTTGATATGTAATTTGTGTCGTATTGGCATCTTTATTACTTTATGAATAATTTTTCCGTTTGTATTATTTAAAATAATAATAATTAATGTTTATACAGAAAATATGACCTTGAAATTTTTACGTTAATTAATAGCTATATTAATTATA
Organism: Sycobia sp. Sy_11; assembly: GCA_018907035.1. Taxonomy (NCBI): domain Eukaryota; kingdom Metazoa; phylum Arthropoda; class Insecta; order Hymenoptera; family Epichrysomallidae; genus Sycobia; species Sycobia sp. Sy_11. The sequence continues at coordinate 2,905,292 of JACCIC010000058.1, read as the reverse complement.
GTAAAAGTTATTCAAGTGTATTTGCGTGCGAATCTACGTGCGTGTATATTCAGAAGAAATATGAACTTTGTATTAATTATTACTATAATACCCTACCTTAATTGCAAAAAAAAAATTGTATGTCTCATTTCCCATTCGGAGAGTCAGTATAAGAAAAACCTTTTTATCGGGGGAGACATATTTTCTCGCAAATGAAAAGGTGACCAGCATCATAAGTATAGCTATCTATAGTATTTATATATTTTTTTGGATCTCGTTGACAAATATTTCATAAATAAGGTTGTCGGTTCAC